>KE156421.1:5942-33326 GCA_000411055.1 Leavenworthia alabamica
AGTGTACGTGAGCGCCTTGTGGCTGGTCTGTTTCAATTGTTACATGTTTCGTTCAGCTTTTCAGGTTGCTGATCCTCTTACTAAACCTCTATACCCTGCTCAGTTCCATGAGTTAATTGGCAAGATGGGTCTCCTAAATATCTTCGTCCCATCTTGAGGGGGCCTATTAGTATATGTTGGTTTAGTATGGTTTAATACTGGTTTAATGCTGGTTTACTACTTGTATATAAACAGACATTTGTGTCATTTGGTAAAGTTAATGAGAATGAGATTAATTAAGTGATAAATTATATATTTAATCTCATAAGTAATCAAAATTATTGTGTTTATTGTGCAGTTGTTCTTCGACGACAGTATCCGAAACATCCAAACCGGGAAAACCGTCGGTCTCCACACAGTCTTGGTAAGAACCGGTCATAGCGAATGAATGTCTTTTTATTATAATTAAAATTACTGTTAGATAATCATATTTAGGGGTATTTCTCCTTTATATAAAAAGTACTAAATTAAAATATAAATGAAAATTATATTTTCAGGTTGGTAAATCAGAAAAAGTGGAAGGAAGTGATTACGCCTTAGAAAGCATTCACAACATGAAAGAGGCATTTCCGGAGTTATGGTCTGAATCCAACAACAACAATAAAGAATCTTCAAGAACTAATTACGTTAGACAAATCTCGATTGAAACTTATGTTCAAGCTTAAACTTGTATGTTTATTTAGTTTACATAAACGTTTTAATAAAATAAAAATACACCAACTGTTTATTGTTGTTACAAACAGAATAATGTATTATCCCATAATCAACAATAAAAACATGCTTTAATTTATTTATTACTAGAAACTAAACCGAACCGAATTTATTATATATGAGAAATAAATTAAAGCGGTTAGGTGTTGAAAAAGTGTTGTGGGTCGGCGCATTAAAAAGACGCGTGTCATCGTGTGATTCAGTTAGAAAATAAAGGGAAGTGAAAAGCCACGTGGAGAAATCGTAAGATGTGGACGTGAGTAAATAATGCTTTCTCTTCAGATTTAATGACAACCAATGGATTGATTAGTCATAAGAGAACTTAACCATTTATAACGTTTGGTTTACATTTGTTTTCTTATTTTTAAGTCTTTCTTCTTCTCCATTGATCTTTTTCATTTTTCTGTAAAAGGTAAATAAATTGTTTCTCTCATTGGTTATATAAATGTTCTTAGTTTCGATTTTTTTCTCTGCACGTTGGTGAATGTTTGGATCTGGTATGATTCGATTTTCTTTGGAGTGTAGTGTTTCCTAGTTTTATTTAATTACAGTTTACAAATGATCTCTAGAAATGTATCTGTTGTAGATGTAATCATGTCAAATCCATAAATATTGTTCAGATCTAATTTAGATTTTTTTTTGGTTTCAGGTGCGTGATTTAGAATCAAAATGGCTTACGAGGAAAACTTCCAGCAAATGTCTGAAGCTAAATATGATTGTCTTTTATTTGGTAACGAAAATGATTGATTTGATTATTAACATTATTTTAATGTCAATTTGATGATTAAGAAATGGTTTAAAGTTTTCTGATCATTTTTTTTTAATTTGATTAAACAGACATAGATGATACTCTTTATCCTCTCAGTTCTGGTTTGGCTATGGAAGTGAAAAAGAACATTCAAGGTAAATAGTTATTCTTATTCTTCATTGAAATATTGGTTGTTCCATGTTATAGCTGATCCATGTGGTTGTTGTATAGAATATATGACTGAGAAACTTGGTATTGAAGAAGATAAAGTTCAAGAACTTTGCCTTTCTCTTTACAAAATCTATGGAACAACTATGGCTGGTCTCAAGGTATCTTCATTTATAACCACATTGTTTTCTATATCATTCAATCTTGATCAATAATGCACATTGCCCTTTTTTGTTTGATGTTTGATTCTTTCAGGCTGTGGGTTACGACATTGATTACGACGATTTCCATCGGTACTTACTCGTATTTCACATTTGCTTTATAAGTTTTGAAGTGTATGGTTATGACATTACTTAATTTGTTTTAACAGTTTTGTTCATGGGAGGTTGCCTTACAACACCTTGAAGCGTGACCCAATTTTGAGGAATATTATTCTTAGCTTGCCTTATCGCAAAGTTGTATGTGTTCCTCTCCTTGATGCTAAGCTCTTTATGGTTTCATAAAACCTGTTTATTCATTTGTTTTCTTATTATGCCCACAGGTTTTCACGAATGCAGATGAGGCTCATGCAGCCAAGATTATAGCCAGGCTAGGCTTAGAGGACTGCTTTGAAAGAATCATATGTTTCGAGACTCTGAACCCCATTACCAAAACTGAATCTCCTGGTGATAACAAAACCGGAGAAATCTTTGACATAAGAAGTTACATTGCAAATCCTGACTCAAACATTCAACTCCCAAAGACTCCTGTTATTTGTAAACCATCTGAAGAAGCATTTGAACAAGTTTTCAAGATGGCTAATATCAATCCTAAGAAGACAGTAAGAACACATCTCATAATGCTTTTGTTTTTCTACCTTAAACAACCACTGAAGCTTAATATTCTTGGTTGTTTTCAGTTGTTCTTTGATGACAGTATCCGCAACATTCAATCCGGGAAACGCGTGGGTCTCCACACCGTATGGGTAAGAAGCAGAGACTCAATAAGTGTAAAAGCAAAACTTATTTTTCTTAAAGCTTATTTTTTTAAACTTCATGTTAGGTTGGGGCCTCACACAGAGAGGAAGGTGTAGATATTGCATTTGAGCATATTCACAACATACATGAAGCTCTTCCTGAACTATGGGCTGGTGATGAAAAAGGAGAAGAGATTAGATCCAGGCAAAAGCTGCCTATCGAAACCATTGCTTAAACAAAACACTCACTCGCATTTCGCAGCTGATGATAGTAACAAGATACTAGCATGAAGACTACAACTTAATTATTAACTCCTATATATTAAAGAGATAATATAAATAAATGTAATTTAAAGCTTTGACTGAGTACCCATTTTGAGATTTTGGGACTGTTGAGTACTAATGTAAACAAACTCAATATATGCTTTATTATACCTTTAAACTTTGGTTATCTTCATTTTCTTTGCTCTGATACAAAAGAATCTGACTCTTAAGTGGAGCATTAGCCTTGAGTGCTAGTGAAAACTCTAGCCATGGCTCAACTAAATAATCCATTGTTTCGATGTCTTTGTTCATCTGATTGCACTTTTCTGATTCGGTTTCGAGTACTTGACTTCGTGTACAGTTTGATTGTTCTGGATGGGAATGGGATCCTTCAAGATCGGTAATAATAATATCAAAATTAAACCAAATATAATTTTGGTTTGGTAATTATTTTTTCCAATTTGGTACGGTTTGAATCGGTTAGCTTTTACTAGTTAAACCTAAAGTCAATTTGGAAAATATCGATGATATGTTTATAGACGGAGTTTCAAATCGGAAACCAACTATAAAACCTAAAAACGAAAACACTCTCCGATATCGGAGATCTCGTGGGTTAGAGAGAGAGTAATAATTGGTGATTTAAGAAAGCTATCATGGCGAAGAGAGAGATTAGTAGTACTCTCAGAAATCTAAAGGTATAATATTTTGATAATTACTAGACGATTAGAATAGTTTTGGTTTTTAATTTCGTTAATTCGAGTTTGAAATTTTAAATTTTTAAGTAAACTTAACTGAAGTTATGAGCTTAGCATTGGTTATATTGGCATTACCATATGAGAGAATCAAGTTAGTTAATGAAATAATAATAATGATTGATTATACTCTTTGTTTATAGTTTATGCAAAGGTCTGCTCTGAAAGAAGAGAAGAAGAAGATTGATGAAGAGCCTAATGGGAATTTTCCTTCCCTTGGTACTGTTGCAAAGAAGTGGTACTGCTTCTGTTTTCTTCAATATCTTTGAATTCCCTTTGTTCATGAATCGTAACAAAGTTTTCATTACTTATGTTAGTTGTCACTTGTCAGTATCCAGTGCATACATGTTTGGTTGTGTTCTCTAATGTGTGATTTGATTTTTTGATGTAGTGTGGTGATAACAGACTGGGATCCTCAGCCAGGAGCATTGTTAGGACGCATGTCATTTCAGTCTTTCAATCCATCTATTGAGGTTAGTGTGTGTATATAGTGCTGAGGCGTGAAATAGTTTGCAATTGATGTTCTTCAGCTTTTTGAAATTAAACTGTTGTCTCCTTAGAAATTGAATGAAGAGGTAACAAACGGTCGAAAAACAGATGCTTCTCCAACAAGCTCTACCAGAGGAAAAATGTCTTTTAGGTCTGTACCCTCCATTTATATATTTCTTTTTTTTGGTTCTCAACAATTTAACTTCCCAAGAGAGTAACCAATCATTTAGTGTTGAGACAAACGAAGTCACTATTGAGTATTGATAACAATGGGTTGTGTCACCTATCATTTGTTTTATTTTGGATTCCGCTTCTCTTTATGGTTTTGATCTCTAAATAGTCAAAATGAATCATCTTTCAGTGAACCGGAAAGTTCCAAGGTTGAGTCAAGTCGGGAAACAAATGGTGACTTGAAAAGAAAACAGTCTGAAGTAGTCTCTGAGCAACAAAACCATCCAAACAAATCCCCGAGGAGTAGTGATAAACCATCACCGAGCAATAAAAAAGGCAATGGTTTCAAGAAACCGAAGAGTAAGAAGGTGGACTGGAGCGTTTTGAAGCCACCAAAACCACAAACCAAAAAGGATTTAAATTAGCTAACTGCAGCAACACATTGGTTCATATGTGCTAGTAGATCATTCGTTACGCCTGTCTGTATCATCATTCACATGGTGTTTGATAAATTATAGCCAAAAGTTTTGAACTTTCTATTACTGCATTGTATGCTTGTGTTACCTCCACATCTTAATGAAACAAAATTTTCTTTTCAACAGGATTCAAAATCCAGTGTGTATAGACCATGAGATCAAACAGACGAGAAATCGAGAAGTAACTGTAACATTTTTCAAATGATTCAATGATTGTTTGTTAGCTTCTCTGCAGGTTTCCAGCAAGAAAAAGCATAGATGACTCTTCCTTTCCATCCCTGAAGCATCCAGTTGTTATCGGTATCAATCAAAAAGTCTCTATGGTAACGTTTCCTGGCGATTTCCTTGGCCTCCTTCATGATTTGTTTGCTTATTGTTGATGGCTTAAACCCAGCTCTCAAAATCCTAACTCTCCATTGCTTGTAGGTTTCAGGCCTAGCAAACCGCTCAGCTCCTTCACATGAAATAACACTCATTGCGTCTCTCACAAGTAACTCTTTCTCCAATAATGCTCTGTTTTTGTATTCATCCTCAGCTTGTATTGTGGTGTCAAACATGTCAAAGAGTGAAGAGAAATGGAAGAGTGCTTCTCTGAACCTTGTCATAAAGAAAGGAGAATTGTACATTCCATTAATCTCTGCAAACACAAAGAGGTCAGGATTGATATCTCTGAATAGTTTCAGAACTGTATCTCTTGGAGAGTCTAGAGACACAGTTTCATCTGGAGTGTATTGTAACCGATGAATACAGTTAACGACCGTTGTCTCTCCTGGATTAATCTTAATTTCATCAAGACTGATGTTTTCCCATTTTTTGGCTATGAAGTTGAACTCAAACGGTACATTGAACTTATCACAGAACCTTTTCAGTCTTCTACCAGTTTCTTCGACCCGATCTGAAGGACGGAAACCCGATTGTGGCAGCTCAATTCCAGTTACTCGGAGCATCGGTGGTCCTCCAGATCGTTTTGACAAGTCTAGTAACAAACTAGGCCATTGAAAGCCATAGAGAACCCCAAAATCAACTATGTGAAGCGTAGTTGCGTTTAAAGCAAGCTCATAGATTGATCTATTTGCAGCAAAGTAATCTGTTACATAGATGGGACAAGTATGAACAAATAGTTTATATGCTTGCAAGATGTCCACCATCGGAGTCGTGCTTGAAGGGAACGCAGTAGAAACAGGTGGTGAGATGTTTCCGGTGATACGTGCCTCAAGCGCTTCTGCAAAGTAAAAAGCTAGTCTTTGTGTTCCATCTCCGTTGCTAGAAGAGTGTGATCTTATCTCCTTGAGTTTCTCTGTAGCTCTTCTGTGGTCAAAGCTCGATACAGCTTGTGCACATTGCGTCAAGAGACTCCGTAGATCAACTGTATTAGATTTTTGCGTCTTGGATTTGTTTGATGAACCTTTTGCTCGTCCTGCTCTGTTTGGTTGACTCTGTTTCTTTGTTAGTACTGATACTTCTTCTTCTTCTTGGTTTGCTTTATATACCAACAACACATGCTCAATCTTTGCTGCTAACTCCTCCATCTCCGAGATGAAAATTGCAGGTTGTTTGTTTCTCCGACCAATCTCAAGTTCATCTTCTTCATCATTCCGATGACGGTACTTTCTCTGTGATTCTCCATTTGAAACCAGAGCTGCTGAATCTGTTATTGTGCTGGGAAAGCTAAACTCTTGGTCACCGGAGTTTTGATCGGAAGTTGTGTTCTGGTCAGATTCTGAAGATGGTTGCTTGAGTATCTCGTAGAAAGATCTTTCAGCTGCTTGTAAAGCTAAATCATTCTGAAAAAAACGAGATTGACCTACGAAATCTTCTTCGTCCATCAACATGTCATTGATGTACTTAAGAACAGGAGAGTTATCTAAACACACGGATGGATGTGAAGACTGATTAGGGAAGAGATTGAGATTTTTCTCAGATTCGAGATGGTTTCTTGTTTTGCAGCAAGATCCAGATTCATTCTCAAATCTGAACCCATCAACTGAAACTTGAAGAAGAGCGTCCATGGTAATACAGAGGATGAAGACGAAGAAACGAGAAGGTTTTGTTTGTTTTTGTCACGGAGAGAAGAAAGCGATGTTGAAGTTCATGTGAACACGGCTGAGAAAGTGAAGAGAGCTTTAAATACATATTCAGAGGGATTATGTTTTTTGAAGGAAAAAAGTGGAACTTTCGAGGAAACACGTAGCCGCCACTAATAGTGGATCAACTTGTGTTATTATAAACATAAACATATAATTACAAGGTTAGTTAAGTTTGTGTCGGATCGGATCTATCTGCAGCTACTTATATTGGGTTTTGGAACTTGATTGTTCTGGTCATGACTAATAGTCAGAACCTTTACACAGTTCTTAAAATTAAATAAAAATCAACCACTCTCAGGTATTCTAACAACTAAGAACCTTAAGAGAAAATTATGATTGATTAACTAAAGCTTATTGTGTAGTTTAGAGACGATCTTGATTTTTGTTCAATTAAACATTTATACATTTTTTTCTTATGGTTTTTAGTGTTTAAATGTCAAGTCTATATAATTATTGGTATAAATATTGTTAATACATAATTTTGTAGTGTGAATATTAATCATTAGATTTGGTTTTTGTACTTAGTATGAATATATTTGTTGTCATATTGTCTAGTTGCCAATGAAGAATGGGATCTTTTTAGTACTAATCAAATGCTGATTCTCGTGAGTCGTAATTATTTCTCCTACGCGCGATTAGGCTTGTTGAGTCTCACGGCTAACAAGAGCGCGTGGTTATTAAGCTTTTCTTACACTGTTGCTTTTAATTGTATCGATAATAATTGATTAATTTTGTCGATGCTCTTTTAATTACTGAATTAAGCTTCAACATGGATTTAGTTAACCCGCTGAAGTATCGGTTAACGATTTGTCCTTTACTTAAAGGTGCAAAATTAGTTTATGCAAAAAACAATTGATTAAGACGTCGTCATTAGTGACGACGATAGACAAAAATAAATGGGCCTGTTAACACACTTATACGGCCCAATATATTATGAGAAAAACTGGGCCTCTTAACAATACTGACTGACTCGAAAAACATCTATGAGAGAATTTGATAACAATCATCAAGATGACCAGAGGAGATTAAGAGGCTTTCCAAGTGAACACTCTTTGACTTGATCTAATACAACTTGTTGAATCTTCTTCTCTACTTCCTCCATGGCTTCACCTCCATTGATCATCTATACATCACCACAAACACTTCAAGTTTTAGTTTTTTAATTCTGTGTTAGTAAGTTAACAACACAAAGAGTCTTAATCTATCCAACCTTCCATGAAGAATCGCGTAGAGTTTGATAAAAGTGAGCAACTTTTCTCTGAAACTCCACTCGTTCATATCTCTCATCTCCATATCCACCTCTCTCAGCAGCTCTTTCAGGTGAAATGTCAAGGTAAATTACACAATCTGGAGCTAACAACCCGATTTCAGGAGCCTTGCACCAATCAATACCAAGACCTTTAGCTAATGAGAAAGCAACACCAGAATATGAATAACGATCAACTATAAGTGTAGTTCCTGTTATTAGCTTTTCCTCCATCAATGATCTGCAAAATGTTTGATCTTGCTTCAAAATCTTTTTAGAGAATATATTTTGATAGCTAATAAGATAGAGAAGAAGAACCTTTTCTCCCAACGATTAGCGCTAAAAAGAAGATGAATTGTATGATCATCTAACTGAGATTTATTAGAAAGATATGAAGATATCATCTGACCAACATTAGTCTCTCTATCGGGAAATCTCCAAAGCTCGGTTTGATGTCCTAAACCTTCCAAGAAAGAGAGTAACTTAGAGCATTGTGTTGATTTCCCACTACGATCAAGACCTTCTAAAACTATCAATGCTCCTCTTGGCTTTCCAATATTTTCAGTTCTAAGAGCAGATGAAAAGTTACGAGTCTCCATTCGAACAGATGAACGATTGAGGGACTGTAAAGGATAGTTGTGCAAGGATCGTGGGACTACTGCTAAAGCTCTGAAACTTGTAGAAACTAAACATACACACATACATATGTATCAGATTTAAGGAATTCAAAGAGAGCAAAAAATTAGTTCAAATTCAACAAAATTACATAAGTGTGTGTTAGTTTAATAGACCTCCAAAACTGAAATATAGATCAAAATTTCACTTCTTTGTGTACACTTACTCAAGTTCACAGAGCTAATATCATAAATAACATCACAAAGAGTGAAGTTTTTAAGTTTAGTTTACTAAATTCCATCAGAAATCTTTGGAGATATATATAACCTTAAAAACAGATACAGAATTCGAATCACCTTGAATTAACAACATCAACAAAAGGATCGTCAAGTTGGTGGTGAAACTGGACCGGATTCTGGTGGAGAAGAAGTAATAGAGTAAAGGCGGAGGGTTTAAACTTTAAAGGGTCGATGACGACGACTCTTCTTTCAACTTTAGTTCAAACCCTTCAAATGACTTAGAGGGTTTGGTTCGTCCGTCTAAGACTGTTTTCCGGTTCAGACAATTGATTGATTCACTTTCTGCTTAAATCTGAACCAGCATTTCACGGACCGTTCAAACCAGACTTTGTAAAAAGACATTTACATTTGATCCGTCCTCGCCTGAAAAAATTTCAAGGAATATACTTTAATAACTTGACTTTAAATGTAATAATATATCTTAGTGTATAGTATTTAAATACCACTCCAACTTACTGGAAGATTTTAATTATGCATTTAGGAACTGCTTACACATAAAATAACAAAATGAAGAATAAAAAATAAATAAAAGAAGTTTATACATAAATAAAGAGCCAAAATATAACAAATCCTCTAAAAGCCAATCATAAACAGGTCAAGAACAACCTTATTCCAACTTAAAGCTTTACATTGACAATGTTAAAAATATAAAAAAAAGTAAAAGACCAAATCTCTGCATCTATGTCAGAATCTTACAAATTAACAATGGAGATAAAAGGACCTGCATCAGATTTATAACTTAAACAAGCAGCAGAACCTCTTCCTGAGATAGTGTCTCTTGCTCCTGCTTCTTGTTTATACTCTGCTGCTGCTGCTGTGACCAGTAGCCATGAGCGTTCAAGACTCGGTTCAGAAGTTCCTGCGGCACTGGCTCCCCTCTCCTCTGCTGTGGAGATATCTTAGCTGTGTGTACCAGTGTTTTCCATTTATCCTGTACAATACCAATAGCTCATTTCTCAAGACTTAATCATGCAACTTTGGTTTTGTGATTGTAAATTAAGATGTTAGTTTAAATACAAACCTTGAGATCAACATATGTACGGTGCTCTGCATCTTCAAAAGCTCGTAGCTTAACATCTCGCCACCTGTAGATTTCAACCAACTTCAATCATCATTCGTCTTCTACTTCACAGTCACAATAAATGCCAATGCTGTGTTAGTTTTTTTCCTTTACCTTCCAGTACCGAGTTTTTCAACTGCTTGAACAAGTGCTTCTACTTCAGCAACTGAGAAAGGTCGACGGATTCTACGTTGTGCAGCATGTTGCAGCTGCTGCTCACTTCTTTTAGATTTACGACAAGGTGGTGGCCGAGTAGACAATTCAGTGAGAGCCACAGGAATCAGAGCTTTAGAATCATCTGTCAAGTTATTGTTGCTTAATGAGTCAGATGGGAACAATGCCAAGTCATTGTTAGCAGCTTGGGAGACAGGCAACAGCTCCTCACAGGCATGTCCTGACAGGTAACTGAAAAATAAAATAAAAACTTTTGAGCTAACGATGTGGAAGCTTTGAGTTGTGTAATGTGTGCATAGAGAAGTATGAACCTAGTTAAGAGTTGAGGCGTTTCAGCAGGTTCAATACTGAAAGCAAGAGAGTCCAAGTGGGTGTTATCCTGAGAGATCCCAGTCTGATGAAGAGTTTTGTTATCGTCTCGAACTTTCTTCCCTTGAACCATCAGACCAACTCGGTGTCCATCACTCAATAAAGAGCTCACTGCTTCCATTACCATTCTCTGAAAGAAGCAATAGGACCATAAGAACTTAGTTACTTATTAGAAGGGCAAATGAAGAGGAACTGAATAGCTGAGTACCTTCAAGGAGCCAACAGTAGCAGTTTCTGGAATCTCTACGAAAAGCTCAGGCACCCTGAATGATTTGATCCGAAGTTTCACTGAAAGATATTAAAAAGAAGCTCACATAAGCTTCTCCTCTCTCCTAATAAATAATACCAACAAAGATATTAAATGAGACTCCATTGTTACCATGAGAGTTACTTGACACAAAGGATACACCTTCACCTTTCATCGACGAAACTGTTCTGCTGCCTGCAAATTAAAATTACAGTTACAAAATCTCATTATAACAAGAAAAAATATAAGATCTAGACAGAACAATTAAAAGAAAAAGTCTCTTTACCTCTATGCATCTTAGTGCGCAAACCATAATCATCAGAAATGTGGTCCAAGTACTTCCTCTTCTTGATAGGATAGCTCCTCTGATGTTGCGAGTAATAGTTTCTCCATGATTTTGTATCTGCAACATCAAATGAATGTGGGATAAGAAGATCTGAAAAATAGAGAAGAAGAACCCTTATGTGGGATAGTACCTGCATGTCTTGACCCTCCTTTCCAGTGTCTAGAAGCCAATATCTTCCTGATTCTTCTATCTCCAATACGGGGCACAGTCCTAGGTGAACCTTTTGTAACACGCGGGCGAATATACCCAGCAAAGTTTTCGTCATCATCTCTACTAAACAAATTTACATCATCCCGAATGCCATGGGAAACACACTTCCCATTTAATGGCACTTGGGTTCTACTACTATCACCTAAACTAACTACTACATCAGGTCTCGAATCCAGAACTACTGCGTCGCCATCAATACCATGTTTCACATCCTGAGTAAAGTTGCCAACTTGACAAACATCACTACCACCAGAGTAACTACAACCTTGTACCTCATTCTCTACTTTACCATTAATCACAGCGCTGAATCCGCATGGGCTCAAAGATCCCTCCTGATAAGAATTTTCCTGGAATAAAGCTACTGGCTTTAGAGGCTTTTCTTCCACTGAGAACTCATCCTTGACACTATTTTGTGTAACAAGACAATAATCTTCAATCCCATTAATCAGTTTGTTGTCAATAGACAAGAGAGAGCTCCTGCTCTCAAATGACAAGTGTCCAGCTACGGTGGCTAATAAATCAATTGCACACATATCCTTATCATCTTCACTTAGACTCTTCTTAACACTGCTGCGCCTCTTCTGGTAAACAAAAAAGAGAGTGAAATGTCAGTAACCAATATGATAAAATAATAATTATTAATGTAACAATTAGTAAAGGACATAATTACCCGGGCAGATCTGGGACCTCTAGCATTGGAAGGTAAGAAGAAATAGTCTTTGTATCCAAATTTTTCTACACACTTATGTGACACCATTTCTCAGAATGCATAACACGATTATGTGTGAACGAATGAAGCCTCTTGTGTCAATGTCAATGAAATCTGGTAATTCGCAACCTGTAGAAATCAAATTAGAGAAGAGCAAAGTAATTCAATAAAACGAAATCAAATTAAAAAATTCCATATCTGTTTGATTTTGAGCTTAAACCACTCTAAAACCCTCATTACTACGAGATCTGAAATCGAGAGTCAAACCCTTACAAATATTTCCAAACAGGAAAACCCTAAACCCTTACCAAAAAATTTTAACAAAAAAGTTTGACTGATGGATCAAAGGGCGAACTGTTCACGGATTTGCAAAAAGAAAAACATCTCTAAATCTCAGATCGGAGGATTTGACAGATCGACCAATTACGTTTCTTCGTCATCTAAAACAAAATCGTTGAAAATTATGCTAAATTCATAAGATCAACTCAAAATTCAGGTCCAGGAATTTTTCCCTTAAAACCCAGAAAATTACGTTTACCCACAAAATTTCAGACTGAAAAAATTCCCTTTTTGAAAAAGTTTCTCGGCTTCCCCAGGAAAAAGACAGAATCAGGAAAAAAAACTCACCTTTAAAAATCTGAATCTTCAGTTTCTAGACAATTCTTCCTCGGACAAAAGAAAATTTCCGACAATAGCGAGATCGGGAAAAAAAGAAGAAGAAGAAAAGAGACACAAGCAAACGAAGAACGCACAGCTTTGCCTTGTTAAAACATGTGTTTTCCCAAGAAAGTGACGAGAAAGATTTTTTTTTGGTTAATAACTTGTTTGAAACGTTACCCACACGATGCGATCTTCTCTCACCACAAGCAAAATCTCAAACTTCTAATTTTATTCTCTCTCTGATGAAACTCCCAAAAACAAAAACCCTTAAAGAATGAAGACCCACGTTTTTTGCTTAAACCCTTTTTAACCTATATTGACCTTTTCCCACCGAACCTACCAGTTATACTCTTTGTCTTTACCGGCTATTGTCGGTTGACACAGTTTCACATCAACACCTGGTTCCCCGCCACACTCTACATGCCTTGTAATCCCTCAGATCTCACCACGTGGCACAGATGTATCATCACATGAGGTCTGAATATACCCAATCAGATAATTACATGTCAAAACAAATTAAGCAAGCTTTTATTGAAATAAAATATGCAATTTGCACATTCTTTACAAATTTTAACTATTTTATTGTTCAGTTTTAGTAACAAATTTATTAAAATTTATTCTATTCCAAATTTCAGTTATTAAAATATCTTAAATTTAATTAAAAATCTAAATTTTTCATTAAATATAGAATTTAATATCAAATATACTTTCATTCTTACTAAGTATTGATGTTTTAAGTTTGTAATTTGTTACACAAAATTGATTTCTTAACATTTTATTTTATTTTATTTTTACTAATAAATTGTAAACTTTAAGTGTATTTATTGAAAATAATTATATTTATTAAATAACTATTGCTTAAAATAATTTTTTGGTGAAAGATAATAACATATTTAAAATAATAATTATTTGTATTTTAATTTATGTTAAATTTAATATCAGGAATAGAGAAAATATATGTTACTCTTAAATTAAAATTTATTAACATTTAACAGTTAAATGAAAAAATCAACAGTTTTATTTTATTTTGGGTCATTAGTCTAAACATTATTATTAATGGATTTTATAATATAAACTTTAATATTTTGGTTAGTGCCTAGTTGGGATAACCTGTATAAGACATTCCGTCACGTGGCAGGCGGTGGATCTACTTCTAGACTATAGCTTATATTCATTTTATATCATTATTACACTAATATTTTGCCAGTTTAGCAATAGCAAATATTTTACTAAATTACCAAAAGATTATATATTTGATCTGCTGTATCGTTCAAATCCGACGGCAGAGACTCTTTAAGAACAAAATGTACTTTATTTATCCTACGTGGATCATTTTATTTGGAAGAAGAAGAAAAAAAAAAAGCTTCTCCAACTAAATAAAACCGTCAAATGTTTAACGACGTGGGAAGGAGAATTAGGCGCGTGGATCGTGTTCTGTGTGTGTAACATTGGAAGGAAATGTAAACGGCGTTAAGTTGAGAGATAAGAAAGCTTTTGGTTGCTAGTGGGGGCCACAGACCTAATTGGTGGAACCCACTATATGATAGTGATAATTACTAATAGTGGCAAACATAGCTAAAACAATATTTTTATATAAAAAACTAACTATACGTTATATATATTTTTTTGTTTGGTTGCATGTATAGTGAAACAATTATTCTTCACTGAATAAAAATGTTATTTCTTTGATAAATTTTCAAACGACCCAGTGACCCACCCTTTAAAGGATAAGATGAAATAAATTTATATATATTAAAGTTGAAATAATGAAGCGCTTTATCTTGGTCTATTTAAATTTGGATTGTAATGGATAAATACAATAGTTTCATTGGTTCCGATCTAAACCTTTATGTTCTTTGGGATCGATCGGAAATCCAAGAATCTACTTTAGAGGTTTGTTTATACTCATCCGTATTTTCTTGATATTTAATGTTGAAGTCTTTTAAAAGTTTTAAATTTAGGCCACCTATATATTATGAAGATTTATATCAAATTGCCAAGTAGACAACAAACTCGTGTGGGTTACAAAAACGTATGAAGAAAAAGGTTAGATGAAACTTAAGAAAACATGGTTGACGTAGAAGAGATGATTCACAACACTTCAAAGATGGTATGCTTCACAAGGCGGCTCATAGTAATCTACTCACTTTTTTTCCAATTAAATCGACATGACTATTGAAATAAATGAAGACACGGAACAAACTTTTATTCTTATCACTTTTGTTTTTGTTATAACGTACACACAACAATAACTAATTCTGAACTCATCTATTTATCTCTATATCGTTACACTAATGAAGTTACCCTAAAAATTCGCATTATTATGAAGTTAACCCTAAATGTTGTATAACAACACTTATTAATGTTGAATTTCGACAGAAAAATCAAATGTTTCAAAACTAGCATCTATCAAATTTACATGAATTTTAAAATATTGTTAATACTTAAAAATCAATTATGCAGAAAACGAAAACTAAAATTGTGTAAAGACCACAGACTCTAAAAAACCATAACACACATAATTAATTCTGATCAAAATGAGAAAAATATACAATAAGACATAAACACAGTCTTATGATTCATAATTCAAACTACATAACCAGATTTTTCACCTTGGAACCAAGTTAAAAACACAGTCTTATGAACTCTTGTTCAAGAGTCCATAAATCACAATATTCGTATTGAGAGATTTTATATTAAAAGCTAACTCATTCGGTTGATAGATTACCATATTGCCAAGGATTAAACTCAATTGATTTGAGGTCTGCTTCATTGGCGGCACTGCTCGAGCTCCCTGCTGTCTCTCGGTGTTCCGTGTACTTTCCATTGTATTGGTATACTTCAATATCTCCCCATGGTGTAGACGTTATCTCCTCCGTTAGATCGAACCATCTTGGAGTGAACTTATGGCCCTTAGTCTCTCTGGCTCTCTTTTCGGCCCTTTGTCTCTCCTCAAGGCTGAGATAAAAAGACAGACGAAAAAACCTCTTGAGCATAACAATGTTGCTTTGTGTGGTTTAATATCTTAAAGTATCTTTCCTAGTTCGAAAAATATGATCGGTTTTGGCCAATGCAAGTGATTAGCATTATGGTTCATGTCCATGTTCTATACTGGACATAAATGTTATGGAACTGAAAAGACTTGAACTTTGTGAGCAAGAAGGAAGAAAAAGATGAAGAACCTGTGCTTCTCAGCACCAGCTTTAGAAAGGTCACCCTGCTCAAGAGCATATCTATCAGGACGGAGACGTGAGTCTGAAGCCAAAAGCTTAGCAGGAGCTGTGTCAAAACTGTTTATCTTGTGAGCAAAGTGGGTGTACTCGAATTTGTCGTTTTTGGGGACATCAGCCAAATGCCACACCTGAAGGAAGTAATAGAAAACAATGAAAGGGATAAGCAGATGGTAAAGAGCAAAAACAAATGACATACCTCTTTAAGCTCTGTGCCTGGAAGAGGTTCCCCTTCAACATCACAAGGTTGATAGCTTATTTTCTCATTCCATTTTCCTGTCATCATGATTTTAGGTTCTTCAGCTGCACTGTAAACGTAGCCATCTACTTCATAGCGGCCAGAACTGAGATCAAGTTAGCAAATCTTAATCAGAACGCAGATCACAGGACAAGTTAAAAATTCTGGAAGCAGGAAAAATGTGTGGTCATTTACCCGAACCAACCACAAGGCTGGAAAAAAAGTACAACTTTGTCTCCAGTGGTTAAATTTGTCATGACCATTTCTCCAGGTGAGTCAACCCATGTTCGTCCAAATATTAGATTGTGAATCTTAGTGAGAGGCGGCACCAAATCCAGCACCACACCATCCCTTTTCAGGGTTACATGAGTTCTGCAATCCAGTATATATGCTTATTGAGATGAAAACATAAGACAAAAGAATGGTCTGATTCCTTTGTTTCATCCCAGACAGAAGTTAGAGAACTATAGAAAGAGAAAGAGTAAAAACAGCAACTAGTTTATTTCTTAATAAAGAGAGCCTCCACCAAAGCGGAACAAAACTACCTTCCAACAGGGTAAACATCAACAGAGTTGCCCAAAAGTTTAGTTTTCAACTTTGATGTGATATCGTAAGTGAAATGCTTGTTCTCCGCGTGACCAGCACTCATTGGGGGATGATGGCTAACCTGGAAAAGAACAAAGTAACTTATTACAAAATGGATCAAAATAGACAACTTATTATGAATTAGCCATTATCCAATATCCAACAACAATGAAGTGTATAGCTGTTGCACCTGCTCAGAAATAAATGAAATCCCATTATGGTTGGCCATCTCATATGTCTCTCCAAGAATAGGATTGAAAGGCTTCCAAGTTCGTTGGTAGGCAAAGTAAACAGATATAGCCCATGATGCTAAACAACAACAAAAAACTCTTACCATCTTACAAAGTTTTTAAGTTAATACAAGTTTTAAAAGTAGAAACACTTACAAGCATATACTAAACGCATATATGGATCCTCACATTCATCAGCTAGATCCAACAAGTGAGAATATTCCATTAACTGTAAGAAATGTAGCAAATGTCATTACTGCACACCAAAAAAACCAAGACACGAGAGCAAAGATATAATAAGACAAACCTCAGCCATCTTCTGAAGCATAGTCATTGGCTCAAATATAATAACAGGAAGAGTCACCATTGATGTAATATCCGAACCTATATATTTCTGCATCATCTTCCAGTAACTATCTCGTTCCTATCAAGAACAAAAGATCAAGTTACAAAACATAGAGGAGTTTAAGGAGATGTAACAAGACAACTATTAGTTACCTCTTCCTTCCATCTTCCTCTCTGAGCTTCTTCTTCTGCATCTTCTTTGCCACCTTCTGGATTGATAACCTCAACTCCTTCATAATTAAGCAACCTGAAAATAAATATATATATTAAACAACCATTAGCAAAACTTAAATGGATGTTTCTCTCATGATCTGTTAAATTGACTTGAGAATAATTAATAATAGAAATAAACATGTTTCTAATATAAAATTCAATATAAATGAATCAAATTAGTTATAATCATACAATAATAAGGGGGCTTATAATAATCACATATAGATTCAATAACACTAAATATATAACAACTGGAAAATACAGAGTATGCATCATCACAATATCGATTCACAAGCTTTCATCTTGAGTGTTTATTATATATAAACACACAAATAATAATTATATGTAAAATTCTGATAAAAATAGAGTAAAACAATAAAGTTAATAAGAAACAGACCCGTTGACGGATCTCGACATGGCGCTTCCGAACATGGAGAAGCCAGAAGTCATGGCGGCAAAGAACCCTTTGTTTTCGTTTTTATTTGGATTTGCCATTTTTTTCAAACCCGATCCGATCTATGTGTAATCTAACCTCACCTTCTATTAAAACCCTAATTCAGATATCTGTAAATGAATTTTCTCGATCGATCGTATGTTCAAAAATTCAAAGACGAAAGGGAGGAGAGTAAAACAAATAACGAAAAATGGGTTCGATATGTAGTTTATATAAATATGGAGGACTTAAAATGTAAAAAAAAAAACTGTTTATGTTATTAGCCTCCTAGCCTATAGGCTTAATAAGTCTTAACAGTTTTACGAATAAGGAGCAAACCAAAGGAATTAACCTTTTGTTTATAATATAATCGCAATGGATAAAACACGATTTTGATAAGAATAATTGTTTGTCATTATAATTCATGAACACTACTAGTTTTATTAATTAAATCAAGCCGCTCTTATTATATAGTACAAAATTACAAACCTAAAATGTTATAAAAATTCAAACTATACTTGGACCCCGTTCGTTTCTTCATCCAGATGTTGCATCTAGATACAGATGTACATGTTAGTATCTGCATGCAAATGTTAGACGTTGTTCGTTTATGTATTTGAGATTTGTATCTAAATATCACATCTGAATGCCATTTTGTTCGTTTTAGCATTTGTAATTATATCCAGATGCAACTAATAGAAAATGACTAAAAAATACAATTGTTTTACTAATAAACAATATCTAATTATTTAAATTATATAATTATTAATAATTATATAATTATTGTTTATACGATAATTTTATTTTATTAATATATGTTATACAATATAAGCAAAAACGTATTTTTGTATTTTTTACGGAAAAACATGCTTATGCGTTTTTTGCGGGAAAACGTGTTTACGCATTTTTGCGGAAAAATATGTTTCTGAGTTTTTTGCATAACATGTTTACATTTTTTTGCAGAAAAACGTGTTTACGTATTTTTGCGGAAAAACGTATTTCTGCGTACGTGTTTTCTACGTAAAAACAATTTTCATATTATTGACAAAAAAACAAATTTCCATTTTTCATGGAAAAATATTTTTGTGTTCTTTTACGAAAATGTATTTCCGTGTTTTTTACGAAAAAATATTTCCGTATTTTTTGCGAAAAAACGTGTTTCCATATTTTTGGCGAAAAAACATATTTCTATATTTTTGGCGGGAAAACGTGTTTCCGTATTTTTGGCGGGAAAACGTGTTTCCGTATTTTTGACGGAAAAACGTGTTTCCGTATTTTTGACGGAAAAACGTGTCTCCGTATTTTTGACGGGAAAATGTATTTCCGTATTTTTGAGGGAAAAACTTATTTTCGTATTTTTGACGGAAAAACGTGTCTCCGTATTTTTGACGGGAAAATGTATTTCCGTATTTTTGAGGGAAAAACTTATTTTCGTATTTTTGACGGAAAAACGTGTCTCCGTATTTTTGACGGGAAAATGTATTTCCGTATTTTTGAGGGAAAAACTTATTTTCGTATTTTTGACGGAAAAACGTGTCTCCGTATTTTTGACGGGAAAATGTATTTCCGTATTTTTGAGGGAAAAACTTATTTTCGTATTTTTGACGGAAAAACGTGTCTCCGTATTTTTGACGGGAAAATGTATTTCCGTATTTTTGAGGGAAAAACTTATTTTCGTATTTTTGACGGAAAAACGTGTCTCCGTATTTTTGACGGGAAAATGTATTTCCGTATTTTTGAGGGAAAAACTTATTTTCGTATTTTTGACGGAAAAACGTGTCTCCGTATTTTTGACGGGAAAATGTATTTCCGTATTTTTGAGGGAAAAACTTATTTTCGTATTTTTGACGGAAAAACGTGTCTCCGTATTTTTGACGGGAAAATGTATTTCCGTATTTTTGAGGGAAAAACTTATTTTCGTATTTTTGACGGAAAAACGTGTCTCCGTATTTTTGACGGGAAAATGTATTTCCGTATTTTTGAGGGAAAAACTTATTTTCGTATTTTTGACGGAAAAACGTGTCTCCGTATTTTTGACGGGAAAACTTGTTTCCGTATTTTTGGCGGAAAAACATGTTTACATATTTTTTGCGGAAAAACACATTTCCATGTTTTTACGGAAAAACGTGTTTCCGTATTTTTGGCGGAAAAACGTGTTTCTATATTTTTTACGGAATAAAACTTTTTATCGGAAAACTGATTTTTTTGTGTTTAAAAAAAAATTGTTTCCGTGTTTTAGAGAAATATATTTTAACTTTTTTTTATTGTTTGAAATAAAGGATATTTTAGACTTTTGGATTTTGAGATGCAGATGCAGCATCTGGATGCTCATTTTTTTAGCATCTCAAATATCTCATTTCAGCATCTTAAATATCTCATTTCAGCATCTGGATGCAAAATTAAATGAAAAAACGAACAACATCTGAGCGTTTGCATCTAGATATTGCATCTGGATGAGGAAACGAACAGGGCCTTGTTTGATTTTTACTAATACTGGTATTTTTTAAATTATACGACTTATACTAGTACTGTAAGGATAAAGAATAGTCTAAGCTAAACCCCTTTAACAAATAAAATAAACTATTGAAAAGTCTTTTTTTTTGAACGACAAATAAAATATTGAAAAGTCCAAAACTGCATGAGCCCGTAGGTATTAGACTATTTGAGTTTATTGTACTTTATTTTCGTATTATTCTCAGAGAAGCAAAATATAACTCCAATGTTAGAATTTGAGAGTTTTCTATGAACACACTTAATTAAAAAAAACATAGGTATGTTTTGTAGAATAACAGGCAACTGCCAAAACTATAATTAAGCAGAAATTCGTATATTAAAATAAGTTATTTTTGTGTCATTCACTCCTTAAAATAAATTTTAATTTTATTCAGTTATTAAAATATATATATATATATCTGAGTCGTCTCTATTGGATCAAAATGATGAGTGTTTAATATATTACAATTAGGCCACTATGTATCCACATTCTTATAAAGAAGAGAAGCCTAAATAAAAGAACTTGGGGATTTCTTCTTCCAAGTTTTGGGGTTTCTGAGTTTAGTTGAATTAGGAGGATGAAAGTGGCCAAGTTGAATAATCACCAGAATCTTTACTTGTCGTCTCCATCGAAGTTGTTCGATTCCGATGCTTCCTGGGACAAGGTATCAAAAACTCCTTTGACTTTTTACATTGTTTTCTCATTGAGATTTGATTCCTTCAATTCAAAGTATATTTTGTTTTCTCTAGTAATTGAGATTAGTGAATCAGTAAAGAATTTTTAATAATTGATCCAATCAGTTCAATTAGTGAATTTATATAGTTAAATATAAATAAAATAGGATGGTGTTGATAAATGATGATGAAGCAGGATGAATTGGGAGATGTGTTGCATTGGATCAGACAAGTGATGGGATTGATGTGTGGATTGTTATGGGGCTCTGTTCCTCTTGTTGGTGCCATTTGGATCATTCTGTAACTACCTACTTAACTCTCTACTATTGTTTCCATCTTATTTATTAAACTAATGATTGGATTGGATTGGATTTTGCAGGTTTATGGTGATATCCTCAGGGATTATTTATGGTTTTTATGCAATGATTCTTAAGGTTGATGAAGAAGATTTTGGTGGTCATGCTGCTTTACTCCAAGAGGGTCTCTTTGCCTCTTTTACTCTCTTCTTGGTAACGTTTTATGTTTTCATCTCAAAATCAAACTCTTTCTTCCTTTTAATAATATTTTCATAGTTTTTAACACAATCTGTTTCATTCTCACAGCTTACATGGATTCTTGTCTATAGCTTGGCACATTTCTGAATAAAAAGCTAAACAACGTTGTTTTTACTCAAGCAGCAAATGCTTCCAGAGAACCAATCTCTTTTTTTTTTTGTAATCAGTCTAAAAAAGGCTACTTGAGACATGAAAAAATGTTATAGTAACAACAACTTTATGAATCTTTTGAATGTTACAAAAGCTTTATAGTATATCCTTTTTATAAATACATAATTTTGAGTATAAACTATCCCAAAAAAATCTTCTTTTTTTTAATCAGAATTATGTATATTTGGAACGTCGATCTCTCCTTGGCCGTGAAACAAGGTATATCCTCCCGTAAACCCATTTTCTACCTAATTGTGATCCAGATTTCTGAAGCATAAAGATAAAAAACCAAACCAGCATTGTTCTTAGAATTATACATATGATTTTTTGTAAGATCACATTTAAACCACAGCAATCAGTAGAAGTGGTCAATATAGTAGTTTTTACCTCGACTTTGGTACGGAACTCCAAGGTGCACTCACAGACATGACAGTCAGCTTTGTGAGGTGACTTGTTTGATTGATCAGATCTCACAAATGCAAAAACCTACACAAGTTTCATCAAACCTCAAATGTGACAGACAACTGAAAACACACTGATTTCATAATTTTTGTTGCTGCAAAAAGAAATATGAGTAAAGATTTTACCTCTTCACCGCAATTCGGACAGTCTCCTTTTAGAGCTGTTAAGTCATTTCTCCATAACCCTTTAAGTACTCTTACTGCAAACAAAATTCTTTATCTCAGAGATTGAAGTAAATGATAGAGCTATAAACTTTATAGGTTAAGTCGTGTTTGCATTCTGGTACCTGCAGAAGATGCAATAGGATATCCAAAAGCTGGTCCTAGCACAATGAGGAGGATACCATTTAACTTTGATAAAAGAGGCACAGAAGATGACAAGTGGTTATTGCTTTTATAAACAAGCCCTGAGTCGAATGGATCTCCTCCATTGACTAGGCCGAGACCATAGATGGTGGGTAAAACACATGCCGAACTACCAAATAAGAAAATCATAATCCAAATGGTAGCTAACAAGAGAACTTGTGATGTATCATCCTGTCCTACAATGATTTATCTTAACATCAACCATTGACAAAACAATGTCCATAATAAAACTTTGTTGATTCAAGCTAGATCAGTGTGAAACTGAAATCTCAGACGCTATATCACATGAGTTAAAATGGAAAACATGAAGACCACCACATTATACCTCTGCATCAGCATATGTTGAGTGTCGCAGTAGACTGCACCGAGGGTACTTGACTACAGATTTTGAACCATAAAACCGAAGCTTTAGCTACAACAGAATTACATAAAAATCAAAGTCCAACATTAAAAATCAAATCTTTATGTTAACAAGAGTTATGTTACCTCAACTCTATCAAACATGTCATCAAGTATCAAAGGCTTGCCATTGTAATAAGCATCTCTCGCCTATAATGAAATATCTCATCATCTCCAAATCCAATATGATTTATACAATTTATACTAAAACAGTTTCATCATAATTCACAAAAATTACTTTCAAAATTAACTAAGCAAAATAAATGAAATTATCAGTTTCTGAGTTATGCATAATCCAAAACCACAGAAACGAATTAGGCGTGCGTACTTGGCGATAAAGAGCTTCTAAGGTTTCTTTACGAGCGGAATCAATAGGTCCAACAAAGATACAAGAAGGACCTTCCTCACGAGAGGTGGGTGCGGTTAAACCACCACTGTGGCCTCTAGTTCTGGTAGAGATCCGTACTGAGACTCGATTAATCAACCTGGAGAGCTCAATAATCGACGCGGAGCCAATGAGGCGAGGCCTAATCGAAGTGCAAGTGCCCGCCATGAACTAAAACAATTACAGTCGCCGGAATCAAATTGAAAGAAGGAATAACAAGAAGAAGCGTGTGGTGGAAACGGTTCGACCGTGAAACGGTGGCCACACGATATGGTTCGGTAAGTGCACGCAACATACTACTACTACGTTTTATATATAAATTAATGATTTCTCTAATGGATAAAATAATAAAAGTTTGGCGGGTTATATTAATATCCTATGATCCGAAACGACAGCATTTGGTTGATATTTAGATAAGTTCTTTGTTAAAAAGTGTGCGTCTGCCGGGAGTCGAACCCGGGTCTATTGCTTGGAAGGCAATTATCCTAACCGTTGGACTACAGACGCTTTGTTGTTATTCGTTTTTATGTTTCCTTATATATATATGATTTGTTAATCCCTACTAGCTTCTAACCTCTCAGCTTTCTTGTGGTCTAAGTTATAACTTAAAAAAGACAAAAACATAATTTAATGTTGCAATAGTTTAATGTTGAAGCTGAACTAAAAACCATTCGCAGTTGCAATAACCAAGTTCAATAAAAGAGAGAAAGTTGCAAGAAAAACAAAGTAACCTCGCCATCGTTACTTATAAGTTTAATCATCTTTACTTAAGTAGATCTCAATATCTTGCGTCTGCTTCTCTTAGCAGAAAGATTTGACCATTTCTTCAACACCACATCTATTGCTTCCTCCATTGTTGCCTTTCTGTTTTCATCATAGTTCCAAAGCTCTTCAATCACATAGCTACCACTTGCATTATAATCCTCAATCTCTTGTTTTGTTCTTACAACTTCATTGTAAACTTCTTCACCATACTCTTTCTTCAACATCACCAGCTTCTGATCATTCTTGTTCACAACTCTCTGCATTTTCCACATTTTGATATGTAAAAAAAAGTAAAGAAAAAGATGTTTTGAGATTTGAAAGTAGAGTTCAAAAACCTTTGGTGTTCCATCAGATTCATCAACTTTAAATGGATACCATTGAACATCTCCAATGGTTTGTGACCACAAAGAACACAGTTGAATTGCCATAATCTCTGCTTTTGATTTCGTAATTCTATGTTTCTTCATCACTGCTAGTAAGAATGGTTCAGGGTTTAATTGTCCCATTCCCTTCACTTTTATCTTCTCATTTTTCATCAGTTCTTCATTCGTTTTCCATAACTGTTCATCAAAAGTAATATCACAACTTAAAAACTCTACAAATCAAAGAGTTTAGTTTCATTTTGTTTTGTACCTCGATCAAATTTTTACGAGCTTCTTGATACTCGTCATTGGTCATACGTTCTTTTTGTGCTAGAGAACTCATGTAGTTATGAAGAGCATTTTCTCTAGCTTCAAGCTCTATCTGAGTTTTAGCAATCTTCTCTACAATATCTGCATCTCCTTCACTTCCTACCATATGTTTCATTACATTGGTATTGCCTTTAAGCTTCTCTATCTCCAGTTCCAGCTCCTGTTTTTCATTTAGCTTTGCTTCCATTTCCATTATACTTGCATGAAGCTCCTCCTTCTCTTTCTGCAAAAAGTTAAGAACACACAAAAGTTGAAACATGGAAGCTTAATAACTATCACTTAAACAACTACTCTTGCCTGGTGCGTTTTGGCTAGTCTCATAGCTTCTTCATGTGCTTCATGCTGCTCCCTCATAGCCTTCTCATTCTATAATAACAACATCAAATTAAGCATATTGTGATCATTTTATTTCGTTCTAAATTAATAAAGAAAGCATAAATCACCATTTCTCTTTCAAGTCTTGATTTTTGCATCTCATCTTCGGTTATATTTGCACGTTGCTCAATCTGTCTTTCACGTTCCTCCAGCATCTTCCTCTTGTTCTCAAGTTCTAACATAGACTTCTCATGTCCTCCCATAATCTGTTGATATAGCCCTTGAACGTTCATTTGCATCCTCTCAATACCTTCTCATCAACAACGACATACAAACAAACCAAAAGAAAACTATAGATGTCAATAAGAAAACAAACACATAATATATAATTAAGTGTTTTGTTTTACCTTGTTGATAGGTTTGGTTTAATGCAAGGTTATGCAATACCAAATTCTCCAAAAGACGAGAAGTCTCATTGACTTTGAGTTGAAGCTCTTCCTTATGTATCTTCTTCCTCTCAATCGTCTGACACATATTATCAACAAGCTGATCCATTTTCCTCTTTTCTTCTTCTTCAATCTGTGAGATACTTTTCAAATCTCTCTTCTTCCTAACATTCTTCCCAATAATCCCACTTCCATTGTATTCATCNTTACCTTTCTCCCAGTCTCTTTTCCCATGATGATCAGATTCGTAGCTCCTTTCAAACTTCATAGCATTTTCAAATCCTTCAAAATCTTTGGTGAATTCAACCAAAGCAAAGCCAGAATGGCCTTTGTAATCCCAAAGAGGTTGGACTTTGGTTGGATTAAAACCTTTTAAAGTGAGTTCATCACGTAACGATGAACCACTTTTGCCTATTCTTCTACCAGAGCTTTCAAGCTCTGTTGGTATGTTTGCTACAATACCAATCCATGGCCATACAAACTTCTCATCTGTGGTTGCAGCCTGTGAATGATTGACTGGAAATGTCTGATTCTCCATCCTAGAATTTTAATAAAAGATGATTAACAATATCAGAAATTTCATTTCCATGATATATAGATAAAATATATAAATAAACATCATATAATCATCCTCATTTTCCACTTCATCATCATAAAAGTTGTAATAAAAAAAATATTTAAAGTTTTTTTATTTAACAAATAAAAAGAGTATTTAACAATAATCAATGTATTATATTTAAAAATATTTATCAATTACAAAAAATGATTGAAAAAATAATTTTAAATTTTATATTTTGGCGCTTTAAATACGTGTAGAGCACGTCACACGCAACAGTCGCTCCAATCATGACGTATTATAGCGCGCACAATATACATAAGACCTCGCAATCATAACATATTGTCTAATCGTTTGCGCTTTAATGCGTTATGTGATATAGCGAATTCTCATAGTTTAAAATAAAATTTATTTTATTATTAATTAATAAACTGAAACTGTAATATATTTTATTTTTA
Source organism: Leavenworthia alabamica (assembly GCA_000411055.1). NCBI lineage: Eukaryota > Viridiplantae > Streptophyta > Magnoliopsida > Brassicales > Brassicaceae > Leavenworthia > Leavenworthia alabamica. The sequence continues at coordinate 32,727 of KE156421.1, forward strand.
AATTATTATTAAATTATATATAATTAATTTACTAATAAATTTAAACAATTCAAGCATTGAAAAATGTTTTAGAATCTCAACAACTACACATAACTTACAAAAATAATCGAACCCAAAAAATCACTAACAGTAATAAGGATTTCGATTTAAAAACAAAATCAAAATCAATAAAAAAAAGGTAGAGAGAATGATGAAATTGAGGAAAACTTACATAAAAATAATAGCTAAAAGACGACGACGACGAGAAGACTAAAACCGATGAATCGATGGATGACAGAAAAATGATTATAAGAGAAAAGTCTTGACAGCGATAAGGTCAGGTATCGGATATTTTGTTCTTAATAAGGTTTAATGAGTGGTTGTTAAGTCAAATAAAAAATTTTGAATCCAACTATACCATGCACGCCAGAGTCTCTTCAATTTTGTTTTGTTGAAAATAGGTTCGGTAAAAAAATCCAATGCGTCTGACCCGAGTCGAACCCGGGTCTATTGCTTCGTAACAGTTGGACTACAGAAGGTACTTTATAGTGTATATCTATAATTAATATATATGATTAATTATATATAGATAAGATATATTTTATAGTGTATATATATAAT
>KE156421.1:48010-80200 GCA_000411055.1 Leavenworthia alabamica
CTGAAAATGCGAAGGGAGCTTTGCTTTATATTGCTCCTTTGTAAACAGATCGTGGCCGTTAGATTTTTTAGGTGGAGCCTATATCTACGAGGGTTATGACACGTGTCTATCTATTTTTGGTACGTAAAAGACCAATCTGACCGAAAATTACGAATTTTGTCCTGGTTCACCGGAAGAAACGTTATGGGCTTTTTAAATATATATGGATCACTGAAGGTTCTATAACTTTGACTATCTTTAAATCTGACTGTTGTAGTTTGTTATAAAAACTGGACAACATATAAATTTTATATAAAATGTATCAAAATGACGTAAACGTGAATCATGAAACACATAAAATAATTATGATTTGAAAACAGATAAGATCATCTTAGTAGGGGATATATGTTAGCATACTAATGTTACTCTCAAAAGTCTTGTGCCTAAAAATAGATAAGTAATACAAAGTTAAAATGTTTTTTTCCAGATTATTTACAATTTGAAAAATCGAAGTCTATATAATTTGCATGTAGATTTGATTTTTGTGTCTGCGTTCGAGAGCACATGATTTTCAAACAATTTTTATTCATTTTAGCTGGTAATATTAAGGATTATAATTAAACTTTATTTTTTATATTTTTAAACGATTACATTTTTAAATAATGAGTGCCTCTGAACCTTATAACCCCACTCCAGAAGAGATATGTCGAATTTTTTAGTCTATTAGTGAAGGTTGGAGTGTGAAACTCAATCCAAGAGACTTAAAAATTCAGCAAAGAAAAGGTAAGCGGAGATTGAGAAAATGGTGTAATGATGTGGGAAAACAACATAATTAAGCATGAGCATGACATGTAATTATTTGGTACGAGAGTGTTTGTTTTCTTCTTTTTTGGTATGCATACTAATCAATTTGCATCGATCATAAAACTTATACTATGTAAATTAGTATAAAACTGATATTAGTATTTTTTTTTTTAATTATAACAATATATAATAACTACAACAATATTATTTACAGAGGTTATACTGTAATAAAATAAGTATTTATTGATTTTTAATTTAAAAAACAAAACGTTTTGTAATAGTTTAATGAGTATGTGTGCTCTATGACAATGCAAATGTAAAATAAAGTGAAATTTCTAAACAGAAAATATAAAACAAATTCCGATCATTTTGAACTTTTTCAGTTAACTGTTTTATAACGAACATTTTTTGTAATATGATAAAATTTGCATTTATACAATTTAAGAAAATAATAAGCTATATATTCACACAAATTTTTTTACAGATACTCGTTTGCTATAATTTATATTTCTTTAAGCAATATTAATAATGTTAGTTATCTAAATATATATTTTTGCTATCTAGCTAATTCGCTCTACTTTTATTTAATATGTTACATGTATTGTATTAATGATATTATTTTTTTGCATTATAAATCATGAGGCTTGATTTGAATTTTGAACTAAACTAAAGAATATGGTTTTTGGAACAAATTTCAAGAATGAGAAACTTAGGATGCGGTGAAACCCAAGCAATCTCAAATGGACCCCTCAAAATACAAGTATGTATAAATATAAAAGGATAGTGGTTAAATAACAAAAATATTATGAAAAATTAAAAGAATAAAAAAAAAACGTACCAAATCAACAACCTCTACGAAACCATATCAATGTCGATGAAGGAATCCTAGGAACTAATCATACGACTTTCAAGAAAGATTTATTTATATTTTAACAAATTAGGTAAAACATAGCTAAAGACAAGCCTATGTATGTTAGATATCCTTGTTATTATTTGAGTCTGTACATATAATACGTAAGCTTGAATTAATGTTTATAACTACAAAGAGTGACATTAGAGTCATATGAAAGCTTAAATTAATTAGTAAGAAGATTATAAGATCAAAGATGAAAAAAGGACATAAAGCTAAAAAAGGTAATAGATTCCATATAAGAAGCAGTAGATCTTAGTTAATCACGTGACTTGATTTTGACAAATCAAAAGTAAAAGTATACGAGTCACATGAGCTTTTATTACAATGAAAAATTAAACGAAAACTATAGAGTGTATTATATATATATCAAGGTTCTTCTATTAAAATATTATTAGATTTTATATAAAATATTATAATATTTTATAATTCGGTTTTTATTTTATTCAAATGTCATTAGGTATTTATGCAAATTATTTAGTTGCAATCTAAATATTTGGTTAACTCAAACACATGGAGGAGATTGTATTAGGTACGTTACTCGCAGTTGACATAATGTGACATGCTTCCTACTTTTGAAAAATATAATTTACGTCGATTAGTCCACCATAAATGCAATAAACAAACTGATAAATATAAAATATCTAACAAATAATTAAGAAATGTTAATTTGAATATTCGATACTTTTTATACAGATATACTAATTTATTTATAGAGACAATAAAAGTGAAAAGACATGAGTCTGACTATCTGAATATGGAGAAAGAAAGATTTCTTTGTCTAAAGTTTTAATAATTACAAAATATAAAGAGATAAGAGACAATATAACTAACTATATTTGTATATATGTAAATGCATAAATTCATACAGAAAGATATGCATATGTGTTTTTGCATTGGATCCCTGGGTTTTCATTTCAATTTATCTCTTACAGGACCCACGTATTTTTTATATAATATTATAGTAATGTTTACATGATGAATTATAAAAATACAAGTCCTAATGCTTATTTTACAGTGTGCATGTCTCGCATCCTTGTTCATTAGGAGTTATATATCAAGCACGCACACAGACATACACTCACACAACATCTGATAACACAAACACACTGATCACATACACGTATATATATCTTAATAAATATTGTTGTTGTTTATGATATATTCATATATAGTCATTTCTTTAACTCTCTTTTCCCTGTTTATGATAAGATGTCAAACATTAAGATTTCTCATTTATTTTCTGATGTCAAAGATATCACAACCATGCAACAACAAGAGAGTCTCCTAGTTCCATTAAAACTCGACTCTCTTGATTCATCTTTATCTCCACGTCATCTGGACAATCAATCTAAAAGACATGAACGAAACCACCAACAACAAGATCAAGAACAAGAAAGGCTCCAAGATGAATCAAGAGGAAAACGAAAATGGGAATGTCATGATGATGAAGCTTCTCCCGTAGAGATTCATGAGACACCGAGAAAATCGAACAGTATGTGTTACTGTCCTCCTAGAACGCCAAGAAAGCCCAAAGCTATTCCAGCTATGAAACGGAGAGCCATGTGGGTAAAGAGATCGTTGGTTTTTTTAGATGTAGCTAGAGAGGTTGAATCCATGTTTCCTCCATCTGTTCTTCAAGATTTGGCTAAAAAAATCAAGAAAACTAGATCTTAATCGATTATTCTATACAAACATACATACATATATATATATATATATATATATATTATGTTATGTATTCATAGGGCTGTTTTCATTTTCAATTGTATGCGTCACCTTTAATTTTATATATTGGTGTGATATATATATATATGAAATTTAGAAAACAAAAGTTTAATGTTTTTTATTAAACTAAGATAAAATCAATTCCGTGTATTTTCGATATAATAAACCATGTATTATACACTGTTGGCATTATTCGATTTAAATGAGGATGCATAAATTTTTACGTTAATATTTAGGATCCAATTGTTCATTTGCAATTATTTTATTACATTTACATATTACGATAGTTTTTTCTTTCCAACGAATCCATCAATTATGACAATGAAATATTATTATAATTTTAAACAACCAAACTCAATGTGAAAAAAAAATTGCGTTAACATTATAGAAAATATTTCACAGATTAAAATTTAAAAACTTCTCTTTCTGTTCCTAGTTAATCCAATTTCTATATATATAATATTTTAAAAGGTTGTAAGTTATCTATTCTCAATACATAATTAGCTCTATATTTTCTATTATCTGTGTATTATCACAATTTTTTTCTCTTCTATCCAAGATCTACTTTGTGTCACGTTAAATTTTTAAATTCCTTGATAATTGGAGGATCCTAAGCTAAATGTCCAAAAAGATAACGGATATGGTTAATTTATCTCAACAAAGAAGTTGACTTTTTGAATGTCTTAGGGGTTAGGGAACTTTAACATTGAATCTTGAAATTTCCAGTATTTGACTTTTGCCCCCTCCCCACCACCAACACAAAAGTAAACATGCGTTTGTGTTGATCATCACAACACATTATATTCTAACCAAAGTATTCCCTTGTCGAGGTAAATCATATAATATGTCCATATATATTCACTAATAGAATGCCAACTAAAAATGCTATTTTCTCATTGATCAGCTTAGTAATTTATTAGCATTCCCCAACTCCATTAGAGAGAACGATGAGGAAGAAAGAGTTTTGGGAAAATTTATTTTTTTTCCTTCAAATTGTAATGAAATACAAAGTGGTGATTATATATAATTGATATTAAACCTAGATAACAAAACTATACAATTGAATTTAAACTAAAAGTAAATCAATTATATACGATCTTTAATATGATTATATAAAAGCGTTTATATGCCGTTGCTAGGTATTTAAAAGGCAGAAACCTTATTAAAAAATGTTTAACTTATATAAAATAATAATTACATAAATTAAACATAATTTTTACAGTATTTTTTTGTAAACTAGTTTGAATACACTGGAAACTAATTTATATTTTTATTACAGAATTAACATAATAAAATTAGTGTATATATGTAAATAAATACTAGAAAATGTAACAGTATTATGTTAATGAACTCCTAAAAATGTATATGTATCACCAAAAACTACTATATAAATCAATTATTATAAACTAAACGTAATTAATAGTTAATATTCATTTTTATTAAAATTATATTAGTATCAAAAAGTCATATTTCTCATTTGTGTACTGTGATTATTGTATAAACTAATGACTTTTTTTTTAAATGGCCGTTGGTCAATGCTTCAATTTTGCTGCTGTAGCCACGGGACTATTTATTGATTCGTTAACGGAAAAGTCTTTATAATTTTTCTTTTTTAATGTCTTTATAATTTCAATGTAAAAATGCAGCGTAAAAAGCAGTGCTGAAAACGCACAAAGAGTAAGCTTATGCTTAATTCTGAGTCTTGAAATGCTCAATAGAAAATGGTGGAGGCCTGGAGGGTTTCTCACACAGTATAGACATAAGCTGAAGTTGCAAACTGAACATTGATAAATAACATTTTCTGAATCTTCTCTGCATAGAACACATATCTTCTCAGCATCACAAGGAAGTGATTCAGATGCAACAAACTTGAGACAGTGTTTAAAGTGACAAGGATGACTTACCTCTATAGAGAGATCGACACATTCCACGTGGAAATATACATTGTATTGAACACATCCATAAGGACATTGACCATCAATGGTCTTCTTGCAACCTTCACAAGAATGAGTCAACTTCACTTCCTTAACAAGAACAAGTGAATGGTCATGTGAAGTAGGATTTTCAACAGCAACTTGTGGTTGATTAAGTGATAGATTCTTCACACATCTTGTGCCAATATTGAAGTTATATATGGAACAATGATAACCAATATCTAACGGTCTTGTACTCTTGTTCACATAAATCGCATTGACTTATTTTGGCTGAGTAAATTGTGAGCCGGAGAAGATGATAGGGATGAGAAGGGTGGTCAATCTCTAGTGGTGACTCGGCACATTCTTTGTGGAACCAGACATGATCACACTCATAGTCATTGCAACGGTAGCCACCATGTACTTTGCAGCTGTTACAACAAGCATGAAGAAACCGAGACGAAGGGTTCAAAGAATGATTGTGAACGAGAAGCTTTACTGGTAACATGTCCATGGAATTGGGAGATGACTTCAGAGAAATCAAATTCTGAAACTTTTCGTCAAACTTGTCCAGTATAATATATATGTCAACACCAAACAAACATAAGAGATTCAAAAAATACTATTTGTAATTAATTCTAATATTAATTCTAATAAACGTGGTACAACTAATCAATTAGTTCTAAGAAACGTGGTACAACTAATCATAATTAAACTATTGGATCATTTTATATTTTATTTTGGTATGGATCTCGAGTCATCATTCCAATTATATATACATTAAGTCTCCATAGAGACCTTAAGTTTTTTTGTGTGAAAAATAAGGCATTTAAGTTTTTTTTTAGTCGAATTATTAATAAAATATTAATTAAGAAAAGCGGATTTAGACAGTTAATCCAATTGAACATAGACACAAAGCCAGAAAACTACAATTGTTCAGTTAGGTTGTCTTATCATACATAACAGCAACCATTAGTAGAATATAAAGTAATTAATTATACATTTAACTAGTTAATGACAGTTCAATTGGTCATATCTTTTGTTTGTCGGCAACAATAACTCATCTAAAAAATATGTAAACCAATAACAAGTCAAAATTCAAGTTTCACTGACTATTAGTAATATGTTACGAGAACTAAACATATCAATGTGGTAACTCATTGTATATAAAATATTCGTTTTTAGAAGTAAGTTCCAACTTCGATAGTGATGAATATTTTAAACTTTTGTCTCAAATGTAAACGGTAGAGATAATAAGTCTTGGTCACTGTGATAAATGGTTTTGGACTCGTATACTCGTATTGGATGTAATTTAAACTTTTATTCTTCAACTTTGGCATTTTTTTATTTAAACTTTTTTGTTCATATTGAACTACTGATTATGACAGGACGTTATAAAATTACGAGACTGAACTCGAAACAAATGGGTTGAAGTGTCCAACGCAAGATTTTGAAAATACATATTTAGATAGGGCCCAGGAGATTGACGTGTGTTTCTGGGACCCCTTCCCTCTTTGAGTTTGGTTCTTTCACGTGTCGCCATGTTCACATCTGTTCATCTCATACGTACATCTACACGTATAAAGTTATGTACGTATACATATATACAGGTAAGTAAGTATACATTTATAGTTTTGTTCCAGCACTGTAGATAGTAGAATGAATTAATCTTTGATTTTTTTAGGTTGAATAGAACCAAACACACTTAGGTGTGACCGTGTGATTAGGTTATATTCCTATAATGAAACTGTGGAAAAGGTAAGTGAAATAAAAACAAACCTTTCGGCGATATATCGCGTGATACCATGATTTTTCTTGTTCAGACAACACAAAAAGGTATCTTTGTTTTTTGTTTCTTACAAGTTTTTATACTTAGAAAATAGAAAGTATCAAATTTAAGTAATAATTACAATCGTGTGAAAATAATAATTATACCATCGTCCCATAATTTACGGGATTTAAAGCAGTTATATATACTAACCTTACACTTTTTATAGTTTACTTAAAATAGTATTTTATTCAACTTGTGGCGCCGTTAAGATTTGAAATTATTAACCCCAACTTTCAAACCTAACACAACGTTGTTGTAAGTTAATTTATTATTTTTCCAAGCTTTATACAAAATTTGTTTTTTTTTTTGTATATTATATAATTTCATAGCCATTTTGAAGCTTAAAAACTTTTCAGACAAAAATTAAAACAAGCATCAGCAATATTTTCAGATTAATATGTACAGAATAAATCATTCCCAAATAATTAAGAATGAGAGAAAGGAAATATAAAATTCACACAATAAAATTGAAATTCTTGAAAATTTTCAACAACAAATAAAAATAAAAATTAAGAGAGTAGAGTCCATAGATGCTAAATACTAAACAACAACTGTGGATTTTTGGTCTAACGTTCTAAGATTTGTTGTACCTGTTGAAGAGCAAAACGACATCGTTTCAACAGATTCTTGAATGCTCTGTTTCTTCGTTATAGGATTCATGAACTTCATAAACGAACCTTCTGAGAGTAACGAAAGGTCCTGCTTTAGTTCTCCTCTTTTGGCTTCTTCAATCAGTTTCCTTCTTAGCTTCTCTTCAGCATCTCTCATGAACTTGAATTTAGGTGGAGGAGAAGAAGACGACCTGAAAAACTTGTTAAACTCAAGCTCACAGTCTGATTCAAACAGAGGATTGAATCCATGGTGTGGATAAGACTCTAAAGGAGATGATGACTTTAATGTAGTAGGAGAAGCCAATGGAGTGAATCCAGGGGTATTATAGTCATTTGGAAGATCACTCAAGCTCCTTGTTCTTGACCTTGAACATTTCCCATCATCAGATTCCAAATCTGCTTTTGTCTCTTCTATAATTGTGAATAGAAACCTTTGGTTATGAAGCTTCATGAGCTCAGCTTCAAACCCTAGATCTCCTCCTCCTCCTCCTCCTCCATTCAAATGTTTCATTAACCCAAGCTCTAAATCTGGATTCTCCTCATCTTGATTACTTGAGATTTCTCCTTCTCTTCCACCATTGTTGAGCTGTAAAGATTGAGGCTTTTTGAAACAAAAGAGCTGAATAAGTTCCTTAGCATATCCAAATTGTTCATCTTCTTCATCATCTTTCTCTTCTTCACTCTCTTGGTTTATGATTCTCTTCTTCTGTTTCTTCCATCTCAAAAGGTAATAAACTTCTGCAACAAGAGCTAATAGAAGAAACCCAAATACCAAACTTAACCCAATTCCTAATCCACTTAAAGTCTTCATCTTTCTTCACTCAAATTCCCACATCACATGAACAAAAAAAAACTAATTTTGGCTATGAATTTGTTTGAATTTACAAAGGAATAAAGTAAGATTGGATTACCATTTTCAACGATTGAGAAATTTAAATGTGTTTGAAACTTTTGGAAATGAGAGAAAATTTAAGAAAGTTTGAAATTTTTTAAGAGCAAAAGATGGAAACTTGCCTTAATGGTGAACAGAAATTAAGACTGTAAGAGAAAGATTGATTTTTTTTTGTAAATAATAAAAACTTCTATTTCACAGCAATTTTGGTTCACAAGTTGGGTTACTTGTAATACTTGTCACAAAAAGGCAAAGTCTTGGTGCCTTTAACTCAACATTTTGAAAATGAGAAAATTAGGGTACACTTTTTAAAATAATATTTTTTTGTCTACCAAAAAATATTTATTAATTGTTATTTTTTTCTCATGAAGTAAAAGTATTTGTTAATATAATGGTAAGGTAAAATATGTGATTAATTGATCATTTAAATTTGATTAGTTTTATTATTGTATTAAAAATAGTTTTTATTATTAAATAGGTTTATTTTTTGTCAACATTATTACAATAAAGTTTAATCTTACTAAACATTTTTTCGACAACAAAACTATGGTCAATTACATATAATATAATTTATATTTTGCATGTTGGTGGATACTGACCATTTCAGTTTTAATATGGATATAATATAAAGTTATATTTTTCTTAACTGGATGATACCATCCACTCGTCCCTATCTAAACTGTGAGATTAATGATAGAAATGGTTTATCAGGTTACAATGATTGTAACATTGTTTCATTTATCATATAATTAATTATATATAAAAATTATTATGAATAGACAGGAATTGAACGGTCCACGTTATAAATATTTTTGTTTTTCTCCCTTCAATTCCACAATATTTTGTAATAAATCATTTTATAGAAATATTAAAAACAATAAATAAAAAATTTTCCGTTTTTTGTCTCCCTTCGAAATAAACAAAGCAAACGACAGGTCCATATAGATACTGATATATATTATAATCCTATATACATAGCTTATTATATTGTTATTTTTTGTATTACTATGCAATATACATTTTTTGGATAATAACATATAAATTTAAAATTTAGTAATAAAAATCATAACACAAACATATATGCACTAAGATGATATTTTAAAATACTTTTTAAACTGAAATACACTAAAATCATTTTAAATCCTAATTTAATAACACTTCCTAAATTACATGTCCATATCTACATTATAAAGTGTTTATATATATTACATTGTGTTGCTTTCTTTAATTTATTCTTATTCGTTAAGAGCTTTTTGTGCAACACAAATATATATATATATATCAGTAATACATTTATGTTCTGTAACTCATTATAGAGCTTTACCAAGTTTCACACAGAACATTTTTCAAATAATTACTTTTAATGGAAAAACTTTTTCTTGATTGAAAGCAAAGAATAGATACGCATACCCTCGTAACAATGAACTTTATAGTCTATAGAGTCGTCATAGCCATCACCTCAAGATTCTTTTTTCTCTTTTGTCAATACATATAAATGTTAATGTACTTTAGCAATATAAACTTTAAGTTATAGTTGTTCAATAACATTGTGGATTGACATAACTATAATACATTTGGTCGTGGTTAGAGTCTTTAGAGTTGTCCAATTTTAAGAATATTTTTATTTTCAAACGTGTTTAACTGTAACTAGTTATAAGCGTAGAATTTTGTGAGGGAAAACTAACTAAAACTTGAGTATTTGGTTGTGTGGAATAATTGGGAAAAAGAAAAAGGAATTATACAAAATTTTAAAAAATTGAAGGATTCGTGAGATATAATAATTGAAAAAGCCATGAGGATGAAGCCAGAAAATATGATTGGATAAGATAATAAATAGACAGAACCAAAGGCACCACAAACTCATTATTAGCTGTTTGTTTTGTTTTCCTCTCATGTTTTGATTCCACTATCATCGGTGGTTTTTAAATTAAAGTATAGAGTATAGACATAAACTCTGTTTTTATATTTACTCTTTGCGAAACATTTCTTGTCTCTTTTAGATTTCTGCAATACTGTTAAAAGAAGTTTTTACTATAATCTTTTTTTGATAAAAATTTGAAATAATTGATACTAAAGTCACGCTACAACAAGTTTATATGCTATACATGCAAACAATGCACAATTGTATATATTTATTAATTTAAATTGTTGCTTTGTTTTCATTTTGCTTTTTGTTAAATAAATATATTTTATATTGCAATTAACGTTATGTTCCAAATTTCTAATTGGTAGAATTCATACCTTACATAGAAGACCACGATATTTGAATAACATTAGATTTTTTTTTTTTAAATGCCCACTAGCACGAAACTTGATGGATTCAGCTAGAGTAAGAAAATCACATAACGAATATGGCCCATTAAACTTTTTCGTCCAAATGGGCCTTATCGTTCAGTAAGTCCAAAATGAATTTGCTTAACGTTTCTCATTAGTTCAAAATCCAAATTAATTTTTCATAATCAACAATTGCCATGTAAAGTTCGTAAAAAAATAAAATCGTATTTAACAAATTTCCATAACCTTATTTATAATGATTAAAAAAAAAATATGTAGCCTTGACCACGTAATTGGATGTTAAGTGTTATTTCACAATCTTATAAGTGAACAAAATAATTAAAGTATAAATAAATTTTGTACGGCATCTTAATTCCTAAATCCTAGGACTGGCTCCACCTCTTCCAAAAAGTCTCATCGTACCTTTTCAGTACTCTATATAGGTTTTACTATTATATTTGATTTTTCTAGTTTAGATAATATCTTATAAAGAAACAAAAGCCGAAACTGCGAAGAGGTAAATCGAACACAAGTACTTTGTCTGAATCCTTAAAAAGAGTAAACATACCATATGAAGAAAACATGAACGTACGTACAAAATAAATACATAATACGTGTATAAATGTAGAGTGTGAACTTAATGCATACGTGTGAAAGTTTGGGTACATGCAAGTGTCTGTTTTATACATAAACACCGCACAAAACGAGACAAATTTACCTTTTTAACGGTAGTTATAGGTGTATTCAGATAAACATATAAAATTGTATAAGTATAGAACAAGATGATGCCCAGTAAATAGAGAAGATTGAATACATAAACAAATAACCAAGTAAAATAGACTCTGTATGTAGTTTTTAAAAATTAAAATTAATTTGTTTTAAAAAGATAAGATTCATTAATGTTTGTAAATTTTAATACACTAATTAAATAAATACTTGTAACTATTATATTATTTTGCAGATTCTTATATACAGTTATGTCTATATTTAGTAATACTAATTAAATAATATTGACTCAAAATCCAAAGGTTGTTATCTTTGAGTAAACCACAAATTTGTAAATTAGTTTGAGTTCTATTATAAATATAAAAATAAAAAATTTCTAGAAAAATTAACTTAATTTAGAATGGAGTGAGCATTAATTTATAAAAAAAAAAAAACAATAGTCGTAGCTGGTATAAATAAAACAAACATATAATATAACTTTTCTCCCTGATGCAATATTTTTTTTATAAAGTCGATATATTTTTTTATAAATGAAATAGTGTTTTTCTTGTAAAGGCAATAAATTTTGTTGCTAGTACACTAAATCTTGTACTTTAAAAGCATTTGATTTTGAAACAGATTAAATTTCCTAGGTGATTATGATTATAATGTCGAGTAAACGAAAACAAGAAGTAAAATATCTGCAGACGATTTGAATTTCATTAGAACATGGAAATCAATGAAAAGATTGGGGAGTGTTCTATGTCTCACTCCTCTCTCTGTCACTCTCATTCACTCACTCATTCTCGAGGCAAAGATCTGCTCCTATAGATTGGTAGGTGCCTAAAAGACTCAAAATTGAAGCCATGCATGTCTTTTGCTTTCACTATTTGTCATTCCCCATGCCAACTTCTCACTAAGTCTATATATATATATTTGCATTTTACACATTTTTATATCAAATAAGTTTGAGGCGTAACATTTACAATAATAAATATATAAATTTTGAGGTGTACTGAAGTGGTTGTTCAACAAACTTGTAGTCGTATTATGGGCATCATCACTGACTCTTTCTTTGACTAGTCTAGATTTTAGTTTTGAAGCTATATTATAATATAGTAAAACATGTCACTATGATATTTTCTATCTATAGTGATTATACTAATTTTATCAAATTAGGAGAATAAAGAGTTACTGCATCGTTTAAGTCTTGATATAACACAATTTTGACTTCTAGTACAAACAAACAATAAAATAAAATCACAAATTACAAAATAAAAATGATAAATGACTTGTCAATCAACGATATTATTATAATATCAAATGTTAAATTAATCATTCCGTATTTAAACTTATTAATTTAACATTAAATTCACTTTTAATTAGACTACTGTGTTACATAAATTATTATGTATGTTTAAAAAATAAAATTATCCCCTAGTAATTCCATATATATATATCAAGTATATATCAAGTATGTTACTGTACGCAGAGAATAAAATTTCATCTGAAAAAAAATGACAGGTCCATAATCGAACTCGACATTTCGTCTCACCTTCTATAGTAAGCAAACTAAGATCAAGATCGGAGTTAACATATGAGACCACTAGAGTTTTCTATTTTGACGTTTTACTAAATATAATCAAGATTTTGTTTCATTGTTCGAACTGTCTGAATTACGTTTCTGATCGTTAAAAAATCGAAGAGCCAAGCGACTCGACTTCAAATTGTCGTGTTATATAGTTAAAAATATATAATAATATAATGTCAATTTACGAAGCAAACTAGATATATAGGCTTCTCATGACCTATAAAGAACACAATCCAACCAGCTATCTTTTGCCGCCCTATCATATTTTAGGTTCGTATTTATCCTCTTTCATTTCCCAAACACTTATGGTTCTTCTTCATTTAAACTCCTTAAAACAAAACATCATTACTCTCCAAAAAAAACAAGAGAACAAGATTTATAAAATTTAATCTTATTCAATAGATCTATATATTTAACTTACTTAGCATATGGAAAATATGGTATATTTAGTTATAAGTTTTATATAATAAAATTTGGGGTAATTTTTTTGTTTTTCTATATTAATCGTGTTATCTTTTTCAATTAGAAGATGGCAAATTGTATTTTTGTTTTTTTATATATTTGTCTTCTCATAAAAAGTAGCCTCTTTTTTACCATCTTAGCCGCTCCACGTCATGTTTTCAGAGTCACTAGCACAAAAAACGACACGCATGTCGTTCTCTCTCTTCATCTGACTCAGTCCCGCTCCCTTACTAAATTGCTATATAAATATAAGAGCCTCTATGAATTTCATGCATAACTCAAACTCCAAAACCCATATGCAAAACATCATCCGTTAAACCCTAATATTTCACCCAACAATAAAATGGAAAACGAAGGGAACATAGGAACTGCAAGCAGTTCACGTTGGAACCCAACGAAAGAACAGATAACACTGTTAGAGAATCTTTACAAGCAAGGTATACGAACTCCGAGCGCCGACCAGATACAGCAGATCACCGGTAGGCTCCGTGCGCATGGCCATATCGAGGGTAAAAACGTTTTTTACTGGTTCCAAAACCACAAGGCTAGACAACGCCAGAAGCAGAAGCAAGAACGTATCGCTTACTTCAACCGTCTCCTCCACAAAACCTCCCGTTTCTTCCTTCCTCCTCCTTGCTCAAACGGCACGTAGTTTCTCATCCCTCTTCTTACTTACACCGTCACACGTACCTTCTTCAATATATTACATAGTAAACTCATGAAAAACATATGATTTCGATATAAAGTATTATCATGGAACTATGTTATGCAAAATATGCGTTCTAGACTAGCTTATTTAATTTCTTCAATTTCTTTTATGTTTATGTTTATTTTCATTGTTATCAATATTATTGAAAATAGCTAAATTAATATATATTTTTTTTTTTGTTATGAAGTGGGTTGTGTTAGTCCGTACTATTTGCAGCAAGTAGGTGATCGTCATGTTAATCAACATGGAAGCATATACACAAAAGATCTTCTTCACAGTAACAATGTGATGAATCCAAGTAATGGATACGAGAAACGAACAATCATGGATCATAAGAAACAACTTTCAGACATAACAACAGCAACTAATAGAATGTCAATGTCTTCTAGATCACTTAGATTTGACCGATTTGCCCTTCGCGATCACTCTTCTTACGGTGAGGGCATTAACGTCAATTCCAACGGACGGAGAACTCTTCCTCTTTTCCCACTTCAGCCTTTGGATTCGTCTAATGACGATGTTGTGGGAAATTCCAGTTTTACCCCTGCTAGTGATTCTCAGGTCGTTTGTTTAGGTGATGACGGTGGACGAGAGCATACGTTTATTGATTTCTTCTCTGGTTGTTCTAGTCGAGTCGATGATAATGGAAATGCGTTTTAACGATGGTTCAGTGAAATATATATTTTGTTTTTTCATTTTAATTAATGTTGCTTAAGTATTTTGTTTTTAATGAAATTATCAACAACTCGGGAACATCTGAAACGAAAAATATGTAACTACGTTGACCGAGTGTTAAAAACAGACAATAATATAAATAATTGAACAATTACATTAATTTATCTGAATATTAAAATTCAATTTAAACTTGCTTTTAATTCTTGGTGGTATAATAAACATATTATATACATATGTATGTATATAATTATATTGACTTATAATGTAATTATATCTCAAACTTGAATGCCAAATACGATCAAATTTGTGACTTATAAATCCTAAATGGCGATGGATAAAATATCTTTCATATTTTGCTAAGCTCTAGTTTAGAGTAGGATAACAAATAAACGAAAATTAGTTGGGTGTAATATTTTTAGTTATCTTATATATAGTCTTTTTAAAATTAACTAATGTATTATAATATTCTGTATATCTAATGTATTATAATATTCTGTATTATAATATAGAGAAATGCATTGATTAGATGAATGTTATCCAATGGTTTATTGCGTTTATTTTTTTCAGTTTATGAATTTAAAATCGATAAATGTTATTTTAATTTTTAAAAGTTAAATATAGATTCATTTTAATTCATGTCAATCTGTTAGATTATATAACAAAAAATTAAATTATGTAAAAACTATATAAAAAATTTGATCAAAACTTTTTCGAAAAAAACAAAATCGTTTATATGAAAACTAATCAATAAAAAATTGGTTGAATGATTAATTATTACAATTAAACAAAATCGCGGTAAAAACCGGATAATAAGTATACGACGGTCCAAATGGTTAGGAGAAGTATCGCTAAAATTAGGAATAAGATTAACCGTGGTTAGTATTGGCTATGAGTTCAAGAATGTGAATTGTGTTACCTTTTGCGTTAAATTAGTCAATATATAAATTGCATAGTCGATCACTAGCTACAAGTTTATAACAGAAAATTCTTGTATTTTTTTCTTTTAACATATAGATCAGCGATTATATAGGCATATATTAGAAAACTCCCATGTTTAACTCGTCTGACATAGACATATATGTTGTATAATCTTAGCATAAACGTTAGTGTTACATCCGGATCTAGTAATTCACTGTCCTGTCGTCAAGGCTAGATAGTTACGACATCGACATATTGGTTTGTTTAGCTTTAGAGGATCCTAGAAACGAACCATCTAGTTTCTGTTTCCTTTGCTGAAGCCTATTTTTAGAAAAACCATGGCCTACAACCATATTTTTATGATTAAGTCGTCCTTGATTATTGGTTATAGAACTTATATGATTACTGCGAACGCATTAGAATCATATATATAATAAAAGAGGATTGGAGTACTATATATTATCATATCTTAAACATACTGAAAATACAACATAGGAAAGCAACAATTATAAAGCCACACGAAAAGGTACGGTGAGCTTAGATAAACGTCTTTTATTTTACTTATTCTAAACCATAATCTGCATATGCTGATATCAGCTCCCACTTCACTTGACGCTACAACATTGCAAACGATAAAGTACTTAACCAAAGTAAAAATTTTGAAATAAAAGAGGTAATAAGAATTTTGCACAAAAATAAAAAAAACTTACTTGTCGCAGTTAGTGTTCATGGAGATGGGATAAGGAATGCTAACACCGCACTTTCCAGGAAGGCCAGAGGCTAAAGTTGGGTTGAGATCAGAAATGGCCTTTGCAGCGGACTGTAGGCATCGGCATGCTTGTTGGCGGTCTGGTGTGGTTTGAGCCATACTGTTCAAGTGTGTGACTCCGTCACAACATGGACCTGGTACCACCCCACCTTTTGATAGGTAGTTCGCACATGGAGCCAAGCTACTTGCCACAGTGCCACATGAGATTGCTGCATCTACTGATGCAACTATGTACACTGTCAAAACAAGGCATGTGAAGAACTTCAGAGCAAAAGCCATAGTTTTTGCTTTCTCTTTTTTTTAGTGACAACAAAATTTAAGGTTTAGTTGAGTTTTGTTTTCGAAGCTTATGTGTTTGCTGTTGGGTGTGAGAAAAGTGAGAGGTGATGATGGGTTTAAATAGAGATTTTAGATGAGAAAAATGGTGACTAAGTAGGGGTTTGGTTAGTAGTTGGATTTGCATTTACTTCATTCATTTATTCTAGTTTCTTCTATTAACGAGAAGAATGTGTTTCTAGGCAATAGTATCACATTGTTTAGTATATTAGAGTGTATATACTAATAGGTCGGACATTAAACAATTAATAGCCGTACGATGTTAATACCCGTCCATGTAATTCAATCTGTATCTGACGGACGCGTGTATCCGCTATCAAAACATCACAACTCCCCAACTAGCTTTGTCACATCTTCGATTGAATTGGACCACTTTTATTTCGACTATAAATGCGTTGTCCACGTTTTAATATTAGTAATATTGTTGGCTATTATGATCTCAATTGTCCAAAGTTTAAAGGGTGAGTACTGAGTAGACAAGCGCTGAGTTTAATGTGTAAAGCCCGGTTATCGGAGGCCTTAGATTCAACCAGTTCTATATATGGTTTAACTAAGTTAAAGGATGTGGTCTTCGGTTTGACTTTTAAACTTGGTCAAAGAACGTCAGGTAAAGAAGAGTCTAGGCATCTGATGGACTTGGTGAAAGCCCAAGCCCATCTCGGGTTTGTGTATTTTCTAACAAACAGAAAAGCAGCCGTTAAAGCACGATCTGATTTTGTCAAGAAACGATGAGAGAAACGATACTGATGCCCAAGACAGTATCTCGATTCTCGACGAAAGGCTCATAATTTTTCCCACAAATTATGATATGAGAAATAAAAATTCTATATGTATAGTTGAAGTTGTCGTGTATATATATGAATTATAATTCACGATTTAGTTTCTTTGAAGCCTAACTAGATCTTTATTGGTTAGTAATATTGTATTTGTTAGATGAAAGATGTAAAGAGAAGATGATTAATAAGGTACTATTATCATATCTTAAACACGTTAATACAACAAAAGAAATCAAAACATTACAAAGACAAACAAGCTAGAGGCTAGGACATGATAACATCAGCTTATAATAGCTGTCTTTTATTTTAAATATATGCTAAACCATACAACGCATTAATCGATGAACTAAACTTCCATTTCACACGACTCTGCAACAACACAAATGATCATAAGTTAGGTCACCATAAAAACTAAATTCTCAACCATCGTCGCTAGATTGATCAGTAATTAGTAAACGAGCATTGCACAAAGTCAAACAAAAATAAAAGCTTACGTACTTCGAGCAGTCAACGTTGCGGGAGATTGGATAGTGAATGTCAACATTGCACATTTTAGGAAGGCCTATGGCTAAAGTTTCGTTAAATTTCCTTTCAGCGGCTGCGTCCTGTAAGCATTTGCATGCTGTTCGGCGGTCCGCTGTGGTTAGAGCTATCTCGTTTAAGTGTCTGACTCCGTCACAGCACGAATTTGGTAGCGACCCACCATATGTTAGGTAGCTGATACATGGAGCCACGCTACCTGCCACTGTTCCGCATGTGATATCTGCATGTACTGATGCAACTATGCTCACTGTTAAAACAAAGCATGTGAAGAACCTTAGAGCCAAAGCCATTGTGTGTTTGCAGTTGTTTTTGGGAGATGACAAAAGTAGTTGAGTTGTGTTTTTGCTGTTTGATGTGAGAAAAATGGGAGGTGGTGATGGGTTTATATAGGGATTTTAGACTGGGGAAATGATTATTAATTAAGTATGATTTGTTAGTAGTTGGATTTGCATTTACTTGTATCATTTTTATAGTTTATTCTACCAACCAGAAGAATTTAGCTTCATAGTCATGTAAACAATAGTATCATTGTTTCAGAATGTATAGAGAGTGATAGGTCAGTTTATTTTTTAATATTTTATATTTGGCGGCTGATACGTCAATGTATATATACTATTATACTACTAAAAAGGTATTCGAAACTTGGTTATTTTATATCGATGTAATAATATTTAAAAAATAGTATAGTTTAGCATATTAAAAATCAAAGATCGTTTGGTAAAAATTGCATCTTCGTTGTACATAATGAAATTAAATGTCAGCTGTTAGTCATAGACAATGGCAGTTCATAAAAAATCTATAGTTAAGTTGATGGGAGAGCTAATCCTGGTTGTACAGTGTTGGTTTGCACGTGTCTACCAGAAACACACCGCATTTAATTGGATGGTACTTTATATTTAAACTACCAAGTACGACTAATAGCTGACATTTAATTTCACTATGCACAAAGAAGATGCAAATTTTATTTTGGTAAATAACGAATATGCAATTTTACCAAACGATCTTCGACTTCTTCTATGCTAAACTATTTAAATTAAAAAAAATATATTATAACAGATAAAGGAAACACATAGATCTTTTATACACTCCATCTTTGAGGCTGCGTCACTCTTTATTAAATCATATAAAACACATATATTTCAAATATTGACTTATAAGATTTATTTGGTTGAAAAAGTTGAGCTGTTATTGACTCATTGTTTAACCGGTGGATGGCGATTGCCTGATGGGTTAGGTCCGGATGGGTGCTTATGCCACCTTTTTTCTTCGACCTGGTTTCATAAGATAAATATAATAATGCATCCTCTCTGTTATTTATATGGGCAAATTTTGATATCCTTACCCAAGTTGGTATCGTTCTCTTGAGTTTTGGGCTCATCTTTGTAGGTCTAATCTTCAAATGGACTGATACAAGAAGATAGAGGTTAGTATACAAGAAAACCAAAGAATCATACCCTCAATATTGCCTTAATTCATGCAAATTGAAGCATATACAAACATGCAATTATACAACACACAAAGCTAGTAGTGAGGTTACCTTCTCTACATTCCAGAGTCGTAGTTCTGTCGAGAAAGAGGCAAATCAGGAGGAGAAGCTTCATGATAACATGTATTCTCATATTTTTTGGTTGAGAAAGCTTATTGTTTTCATTAAGGATCATCATCATATATATATTGTGTAACAATCACGATACAACAATTTTCTCACATCTATTCTAGTTGGTACGAACCATAATGATTACTTAGCTTGAAAAAACCATGGTAAGATTCTCTGGTTTAATGTCATTTCTTGGAATCCTATGCAACAATATCACCACTAAAAAATCAATTAGAACGTCTCTACAAATAAAGCAAAAAAAAAACAAGACGATGTATAAAATATATTGGTGGATATGTAAGACAATTCAATTGTCTTGTGATTGGTTTTACACTATGTCGACGAGACTATCCGTACAGCTTGGATTAAAATTTGTTTCACTATATATTTTTTGAATTATGATTTTGTAATTTAAGGGTCACGACAATATAAAAAATGATTAGTCATGGCCGTTTATATTGAAAGTCTGGATCATTCATGATGACAACTTGATTTGATCTCAAATTCTCAATATTTTCCGTAAGGAATTAGAATTTATGTCTTGATATAATTTCTTAAGGACTATTCAAAGAAAAATGTTACTTTTAAATCAAGAAAAGATTTTAGCAAAAAAAAAAATCAAGAAAAGATAAAATGGAACTATCCAATCCATATATTAAATTAGAGTTAGATATCCGGATTTGAAAATATGCATCCAATGAGACAAATATTTTTAATTTAATACCGGTTTGATGAAATTTTATATTTTGGTTTAGTACATCTTAAGCAAACATTAATGATAATTATGCATAAACAATCAATTTATGGGTTGGAAAAAAAAATCAATTTATGTATATATAATAATAATTATATATATTTAAGTATTTTTTTGTCATAATATTACAATTTATTATAAATGCGAAAACAATAACTATTTACGATAATTATCCCAGAGTTCAATATTATGAAAAGCTTGTTACATCAATCGCTATAAAAATCTCAATATTCGATTCACGCTTCTCTTCTCTTCGCTCTAAAATTTAATCTCTCCAAGTTCCCAGCTCGATTCCTCCGTCATCATCATCAACCATGTCTTCTCAAGCTAGCCTTCTCCTTCTAAAACAACTCAAAGGCACATTCTTCTTGGCGAAATCAATTGTTCTGATTTTTGTGATTTGTTTTCTCTAAATTCGAATTGTTGTATGTGTTTTTTGTTTCAGATCTATGTAAGCATCCTGTAGATGGATTCTCAGCTGGTCTCCTTGATGAGAAGAATATATTCGAATGGAGTGTTACCATCATCGGACCTCCTGATACTCTCTAGTACATGCTTGCTCTTCATTATTTGCTAATAATGTTCATTGTTTTCGGATTCGATATGTAATTGCTTGAGATTGAACACTGTAGGTCACATAATTTGGGGATTTCTTGTTTGAATTTGAATACAGTTGGTTCATATTTGGATTTTGATATTAGGTTTTGTTCTTATATAGTTTCAGATAGTGTGATATTATCACTTGATGATGTTTGTTTTGAAAGCCTTATCTGCTGCAATGTTCTTATGAAGATGATAGTTGCCAATTTTGGTTTTTGGTATTGAAATATGCAGTGAAGGAGGATTCTTTAACGCCGTTATGACATTCCCACAGAACTATCCCAATAGCCCTCCAACTGTGAGGTTTACTTCAGATATGTGGCATCCTAATGGTTAGTTTTGTTTTGAATCTTATTCGAAAAAGGAACATGAATAGAAGAAAAGAGTCATATTTTCTCAGTTGTTTTTGGTTTTATGATCTCTTGTAGTTTATTCTGATGGCCGTGTTTGCATATCGATTCTTCATCCTCCTGGTGATGATCCAAGTGGTTATGAGCTTGCAAGCGAGCGTTGGACTCCTGTTCATACTGTATGTTAATATATATGATTTTAATGTGTTAATCATTGTTTGCCTAATATCTCTGTGTTTTGCTTTAAACTAGTAGTAGTAGACACACTCTAAAGGTGATTGTTTTTTATGTCTCGATATCTCTTGGATTCTGGTTTCTGTTTCAGGTTGAAAGTATTATGTTGAGTATCATATCAATGCTTTCTAGTCCCAATGATGAGTCACCAGCAAATGTTGAAGCTGCTGTGAGTATTCTAAATGTTCAATTGCATATTACAACAGTAGCTTGTAATTAAGAGTAGAACATGGTTTATGAAACTTTCTATTGTGCAGAAAGAATGGCGAGAGAAGAGAGATGAGTTCAAGAAGAAAGTGAGCCGTTGTGTCAGAAAGTCTCAAGAAATGTTGTGAACAACTTCAAACTGAGATCTTTGGAGTTACATATTACTTGTCAAAAACTTTCCAACCACACCTTGTTTTACATCTCTTTTACATGGCGTTTGAGAACTAGAGAGTTCTGAAAAGTGTTTGGTTGAGAGAAAAAAAAAATTGTTGTTGTTGAGAAAGTGGCATTAGAATATTTTGTATTCGTTTAAGAATTGCTTCTTCGCTCTTCTGATTTTGTACTCTTTTGCACTTCATAGTTATTCCTTCGTCTTGAACGTGAATTGTGTGTCTCATCAGTCATCACAAGCCTTGTCGATTTATACAATAAAAATCAGCATGGAGTCCCGGTCTCTGATTCTCCAGGCTTTGCGGCGTTTCTTTTCGATTCGAGTAAAGGGCGTCTTCAATTTTGGGTTTAGGTTTTGACCTTTTAGTGGGCCTTTAAGATTCACTTTAGTGGGCTATTTGGGTCTTAATTCTGGGTCGGGTACAGCTGGGTACACTCAGATTCAATCCAACCACAGGTTCCCCTACGGCTACCTTGGTACAATGTGCTATTATACTATAAAATTTTAAATTTATATAAAGTGTAAACATAATTTAAATTTAGAACACTCTTAAGGATTAATTAATTAAAAAAAAAATTAAAGACAAGATGTCAAATTTTATTTATGTTTTTATTTTTTTTAATTTAACACTTTATTTTTTAAAACCGAAAAACATGATTTTTTTAATATATATTTTTAAAATATTATATAATAATTTTTATAAAAAATAATCAGAAAATAAAATGTTAAATTTATATTAAGTATAAACATATGTTAAATTTAGAACATCTTTTACGTACTAAAGAAAATTTTAAAGACGGGATGTCAAATTTGATTTATGTTTTCACTATTTTAAAATTTAACACTTTATTTTCTAAAATCGAAAAAAACACGAATTATTTAAAATATATTAATTAAATTTTGAAATAGAGATGAAGAATGACCTGGCTCTTTTTTTTGCTCTGGCCGATGATGAAAATAGACATAAAAGCATTTCTTTGCTGTATATTCTCCATTGAATATCTTCTTGAGATAATTATGTTTCTGATTCAATAATTAGAAACAATTTCTACTAAATCTCTAATTGTAATCTTAAAAGAATATTGAAAAATGGACAAGTAAAGAAAAAAGAAACGTACCAATGAAGGAAGAAGATAGAGGTCCGGTGACATTGGCCATCAACCATCGGAGTGAGAGAAGTAAACCCTCTAGATCGTTCAGTGACTTTACCTTTAAGCAACAAAGAACTCCATATCTACTAAAATGCTTCTTCATTCGTTCTTTTGCAATACCCACAATGAATAACTTGTATCCATCATATAATTCATAACCTGAGCAAACAAACAAACAAAAAAACCCTAATTTTCAAGCTTTCTTTCCAACTTTTGGTATTTAAAAACCCTAATTTTGAAATTAAAAAGAAATTGAAAACTCCAAAATTAAACAGTGATTTGTACGAACATCCTAATTTATAAAATTGGAGATTATAAAACTAAGTATTGATTATAGAGATAACAAGAAATTGAGAAAAGATAATGTAAAACCCTAATTTTTGGAAGAGAACTGTATAACTAATCATATCAAAATATCAATGGCGAAGAAGAAAATTTACCAGATAAGAGAGAGAGAGAAAACAATAGCTTTTTTTGACACCGAAGTAGAGAAGTCGAAGCAAAAAACTGTGTTAGTTTACAGAGGAACATAAACACAATCAGAGGAGGAAGACGATATAATCGTAGTAACAGTGAGAAAAAAGATTGCTTTTTTCGATGAAAAATAAGAATTTTGATTTCTTAGTTAAGAAGAGAGAAGAATTTATAGAGAAAGGTTTAGATTAGATTGTTGAACACAAAAGAAACTTCAGATTGTTTAAAATAAGAACAGAAACTAAAACGGTCATGAAAAATTACATCAAACAACGGTCATAAAAAGATTACAAAATTACCCTTTTTGTTTATATCTCCGGTAATAAAATATGACATCACTCTTGTATTTATTTTGGTAATCATTATTATCTTATATTCTTTTAGATAAAATTATATCAGTATTGTATTTTGTAAATAAGGAATGAAAGAAAGAGATTATATGAATATTCATTTTCATAATTTGAAAATTAAAACTTCATAAAAGACAAACTATTGTGTAAATATTTTTAAAAAGAAACTGAATTTCTGAAAATATAAATTGAAAAAAAAATCACAAGAGAGACAAATATAATATGTTTCCTTGCAAGTGGAGTCACTAGTTAAGTTAACAAATCCAAATGAGTGATAACAAGATAAGAGGCCAACATAATAACACATTCGTTTAAAACAGTTTGATAAAGACTGATCAAACACTCTTAATCGTTTTTAGACAAGACCAGTGAAGAAATTGGACTAGAAGTGGTCTTCTTCTTACCACTTGACAAGTTTGGTAAGTACCTAACTTAACTTATCCACCACAATAACTCTATCTATATACATATCTAGATTCCCTTATCATGCTTTTATAACTTTTTGAAATTAAAATCCTACTCTAGTTTCAGCTCTTCTTAGCTTTCTTTTTTTTTTATTGTAAGTAAAACAACCATTTAAGAAATGGAAAATATCATAATGTGGTAATTAATTATCTCTACTCATCAATAAATTGGGAATCAAACACAATTTTCACTTACAAAACTATTTTGCACTTGCCATGTAGGTGCCACGTGTCAATACCCCAGTTGGAGAAATGTAGGAGGAAATTACATAATTAGGACTGGAAGTTAAACACGTGAGGATCACAACATGACAAATGTAAGCATAGTCAAACCCTAAAATCTGCATCCAGAAAGATAGATTTAATTGTTATTTAATTATTTAATGTTTTGATAAGCTGAACATTTACAGCTCAACCTCACATGGCTCTTTTGGTGCTATTGTAGTTTGTCTATAACAATAGTTAAGAAATTACTTAACCTATTATTAGTTTACTATGATTATTTGAGTATTGAGACAAGTGCTATTATATATTTGAGATTGAGACTATAGTTTTTTTTTGTTCACGTTTGTGTGTTATGTTAGTTCCATTTATATTTGACTCATCTTCATCAACTTATTTCCAATTTTGAGATACATAAACAAATCACAAATTTGATAAAATTACGAGCTATAGATATGTATTACTAACAAAAAAACTAATTGGTAATTAGCAATATAAATGGTTAAAACATAGAAAAATGATGCGGACAAGGTGGAGTTATGTCGGTTAATAAAGTGCCAAATCTAAATCGTACTAGTAAATTTAAGAGACAACATAGAAGTTCATAAAATGGATTTAATGATATATGCAATGCATCTAATCTCTAATCATCTATACATCAATATATGACTATGTCCATATATATATATACTCAACGACAAATCTATTATATTATCTTAATTGTTACGCTTCAATCCACATTGAATAAAATCGATTTTATATAATAATAATATCTTACGTAATTTATTTTATTTATATTTTTGTTTGCCCGTAAAAAATTCATCGTTCTGCTACAAGTGAAAACTATTGCTGACTCTAACCACTTTAATTTCTTAGAACTTATATTCGAATAGAATAAATATATTACTTAAATCATCAAATGTGTGTTTTAGAGACCATTATTTTAGTGGATGTTTTGTGAACTCGATAAATTTTCGTGTGTTCACTAGTTAATTAAAAAAATTAACTAGACTTAATTTACTTGTGCATATTAACATTTTAATTAATACCTATGCTCATAAACAAAGTGTGCTGATTATCTTAGGTAATTGACAATTTTATCCACAAAGAGGAGTCAAAACTATAGAATTAAATAATTTTGAGTTCATTGAATCTGTATTAACTATTATCAATCTATATATTTTTATATTATTATATAAAAAAGGAAGAAGATTAAAATCCACATGTAAGCCCAACAATCTCATATCCATAAAATGGATGCATGAAGATCCCATAAACATCAAACTTATTGAGTTTTTAAGTGTTAAGTAATAGAGAGAGAGAGATGGCTAACACTTTTGAACAATCATCCTCAATGTATTCATCCTTTGTAGATGCAAGAATCTCATTCTCCAATGATTTCGCAGACAGTGATAGTAAACAAACAGTACTAAGAGCAGAACAAGATCAGATGAAGTACAAGGAAGCTCCTGTTTCGTCTGATTTCAAATTCAATGTCGAAAACTACGGTTTCATTTCAGCGGTTGATGAGATCTTCTTTGGTGGTGTTTTGTTACCACTTGAGAAGACTCAAAGTAAAGTGACAACACTTAGAGAGGAACTAAGTAGTCATCAAGATTCATCTGACTGTAACATGTCAAAAGGATCTCGTAGTTGGTGGAAGTTTAGTCTTAATAATAAATCCAAGAAAATTCATTCCAACAACATTAACTTCAATCTTCCACACAGTTCTCAGGTAACATAATAATTTAATATGTTGTTAATTAATTATTAAACCTATTTTTGTTTAATAAGTTCTAATATTTAAAATAAAAATTGTAGTTCTATATAGTTACTTATGTTGTATGTAAATCTTATTATTCTCATGTGTATGTTGATGAATTGTACAGAACTGTCTTGCTAGTATATTGGAATCTGATGACTGAAAGATCGACTAGGAGATGATGATGATGATGATGATGATGATGATGATGATGATGATTCAGCTAACTACATGCCAACTAGAAATATTTCGATTTTTTGTTGTTTTTATTTTTATTTATACTGCTTTTATATGAGTTCTCTCTAGTTTATATGTTGTTTTTTTCGATGGCCTATGATCATTAGTTATTATCTTACTTAGTATCTCCACTGTACATAAACCACATGAAAGCAACTGATTCAGTGTTCTATACTCTTTTGTTAGCACTTGACTAATCTGACAGTAGTATATAACATAATTTCATATACATATATAGTTTAGTTGACCAGCTGATTTGATCGACTCGAACCAACTAGTTCTCAGAAAGAGACAATTCTATGCAACTTTTGATTGTTATTTAAATAGACTAAAAACAAGAATCCGACAAATTAAAATCTATCTACAGGTTGACGTCAGAAAAAATTAATACAAAGTCAAAATATTTGGGAGTTAAAAATCTGAAAAAATCTTAATACTTCGAGAACAACCAAGTTTGATCACGTTTCCAACATAATCAAAATCCACTTGAAATCTGAGAAGTCAAAGTCACAATCGATTTTAATAATATTTTAATGATTTCCAAATATGAATAAACAGAAATAAACTGTACACTTTCACTCACGGCACAAACTTTACGAGGTTAATTTACAAGATCGAGGTTGTGTATATACAGAGACAAACTTAATGATTCTATAATCTTTAAAGGCTTTTTTTATTATTAATACCAAAATATATCCCACCTCTCTAGCTTTTCAATGGGCAAAAGAATGGTTTTTCAATTACTCTATGCAAACTTATATTACCTGCACGAACATTTCAAACATTTCAAACTATAAACGTGAAACACACACAGATTTGGTGGCCACCAATAAGTTTAACAGACTTACATTATATATGTAAAAGGAACCTAGACACCAACAACATTGATCATCTGTAGCAAACAGAATCGAATCAGTAGCAGAGTAAATGGTTTAAAACCAGGGTTTTGGTTTCTCAAACTGCTACAACATGACTTATTGCAAATGTATATAACTAAATTTGAGATAGTGTTAAAGAGTATTAGACTGACCACAAATTTACCTGTGTTTATCGGTGTTGGTCTTGATTTCTTTGTTTATCAGGGCCTAAGTACTTTTCCATGGATTCCTTTTTATGTTCGGGATCAAGACTGAAATAATGATAATTGTCATGAGTTTTTAATACTTTGCAATTTCCGAAAAAAAATTTATATGAACCAACCTATTTCGGATGCCAACAAGAGCACTATGTACAGCTTTAGCACAAGCTGAAGCAGGTGCTATAGCAGCTGTTGGAACTCCCTGAACAGCTGTAACAAATGCTGATCCAGCTCCATCCCCACGTTGGTACTTCTTCAAAGGTGTGCGGACTAATGCAGAAGCTGTCTTTCCTATTCCATCACCGATGCTCTGATATGCCTATAAAACCTCTGCACTGTAAATATATGATTTAGGAGCAGAAATGCAGGACATGTAATGCCTTTACACTCACCTGAACCATGCCTTGCTTAGCGTTTCTAGGTTGATTGTGTCTAACATTTGTCTTTGTTTTGTCTTGGGACTGCAATGATGGTGCAGTTGCTAATGCATATTCTGCTCTCAAAAAAATATCATGAGCCCCGGCTGCCATGTGAACACCCAATCCAACAGCTTCCAGTGAGAGGCTTCTGAGAAACGCAATAGTACCTACAAATCAACAGTTACAGCTCTTTAATTCGTACTATAATATACGACACACTATAAACTCCTGGCTGAGAACCAAGAACATGCTGTTGAAGATATTTTTTAAGATTGGACAGTATCAGGAACATGATCATGACCTAACACTGTTGATATGGAATAATTAGGTCGCAGCAGATGCTATGCATCTTGCTTAAGAGAGGCAATTCCGTTATCAGCTATATTAGAAGTCACCTACATAAGGGTTTCCTAGTCATGGTTAGAGGGCTACCAGCTATTATCATTAACCCTTGTTCTAGAGTAATTAATGTGCCTATAATATATAAACATCTTTCCAAACTGGACTCAGCAGATCAAACATCATAAATGATAACACCGATGCCTTATCAGTGCACTATGAGTAAATTAGTTTCTGATAACGGGAGAAAAGGAAGAAAAAGGAAAAAAATTGTGAAAATTGAGCATTTGAGCACTTTGGGTTTTCAAGTCTTACCTCTTTGGACTCCCTTTACTAGTCTTCGATCTTTCCTGTAACTTTCAACGGGCGACGAGACCAGCTTCGTGGCAGCAGCACAAAGAGTAGAAAGCGATCTTACTGTTGGGATCCCCTTTAACAGTTTATGAATCTAAAGAAACAAAGATAGAACAACAGAAAGTTTGTCAGTAAACCATAAAATGGATTATCAATGTTCACAAGACAGTAAGCTATACGTAGCAAACCTGGTTCTGAGATACATCTTCCAACCATTCTCCCAGTATAGTCTCACATACATTTCCCCAGCCATAGATTCCAGCAGCATGCACGTGTTTGAGCTGTAGTTCAATCCCCTGCATATGTTCCTCTGTGATGCGCAAATGATGCTGAAAAAACATTGAAGACACGAGCCAAAAAAAATTGTTTCTTACCTTCCAGGGAACAAGGTTCACAAGCTCTGCGTATTTCCCTCCAGTTAGTGCTGCTAGATCAACATGATGGGGACTGTAATCAACTCGAACACTGACAGGCCATATGTCAAATTTCTGCAAATAAAATTTCATTAGTCAGATAATTTTAGTAGAATCAACCTTCAAAGAAGATCCTTCCTCAAAACAATGAATAAAAAGAACATCGAGGTTTAGAATTACAGCTCAGTGACATCATATTATATGTTGTAGAGATATTAATGCAAGAGTGGAAGGTTTAGGAAACATTAGTTCCGCTCTCTCTATATATGTAAATGTATTGAAACATGTTCTTATACCAATCAACATGATTAAAATCACATTGGTATATACACGTCCTAGGAAGGTAACATGTGAAACTTCATTAACCTGAAAGTATGGAAGAAGCGCTTCTTCTATGATATTGTGTTCTTTAACAGAAACCGAGAAGGTTAAACCAGCTGAATCTCCAATGGAAACAACAGGCTTTTCTAGGCTGTTAGCTCCAAAGAAGCTGATGAGAAAATCCAGCTGATTTTGATGAAGATGCAGCAGTATAGGGAGTAAAGCGACACGCAACCTGGGAGGAAGGTGTTTTTGAGAAAAAAACAATTAAAAATGTATAATGTCTTAAATATTTTTAAGCCATAAACAGAAGGTCCACTTAAGTAAAAATGAAACACCAAAATCTATCATGGAAAAAAAACATAAGTAACAGCGAGAATGTAATTCAAGTTTACAAAGAATACATCCTTAATTAGTTTACTCTTACATCTTTCCAAAATGGAGGACTGGTGGAAACTACTCTGTATGAATAATACTACTGAAAAATGACCTTAATGATTTACTTTTTGTGCAACTGTCTTTTTCTTTGATAAGCATTGAATCTGACAGTGCAGCTAATCGATAAGGGTTGGTTAAAGTTGTTGTAAACGAAAATGAAGATCCAAAAGTTGCATACAACTAGGACGGTGTTAACTAAAATAATTAATGTGGCCTTAATTGTTAGATATCAAAAGAAAAGTGAGTACAACACTGTAAAATAATAGAGATAGCATACCGATTTTCTTCAAGTGGTGTCTCAGGGTCAGGTCTGACAGCTTTTAATTCCAACTTGAGTGCATATGAAGAGGAATCTCTTGGGTGATCTTTCGAGTTGTAATATCCAAGGACCTATAATTCAAAGGAACAAATTAAATTATATACACATGTTATTTCGAGTATAACCAATCTTATGATTATGAGAGTGAAAAATCAAATCACCAATGTCCAAGGTGCAGTTTTGCTTCTATCGTAAAGATAAAAATCTTGGACCATGAGAGATAATTTGGAGGTACATATTCCACCAATTGGGAAGGTTTCATATAGGAATTTCACCCCAGATAATTCCAGTTCAAGGCAGGATGTTGTATCCCGGCCTTTCATATGCTTGCAGTTTTCATTGTTCATTCTAGAATCAAGCCAATCCGAGCCAGCGTAAATTCTCCATATGAGGTCAACGTTTTTCAGAAGTACACGTCCATTAGCTGTTACAGCAGAATAAGACGTCAGACCAAAAGGTGTAAATTCTCCATCCAGAATTTGTTCATCATGATCTTCTTCAGTTGCTTCTGACACATGGTCTTCTAAAATTTGCAAGGGCGCAGCATCATACCACCCAGTGTTTCCTCTAATCAAATCAGTCTCAAGAAACAATCGTCTCCCTGATGAACCCGCTTCTTGGGGTACCTCTGACGATGGACGGAATTCAGACAAACAATAGTTTTCGATTATTTCAGGCAGGCCATTTCTCTCTAGGAATATTTGACTGCTTTCTGGTTCTAATCTAGATGATGACCCACAAATAAACTGATTAGAAGGTAGTTTTTCAAGATTAGCAGGTACCCAATTGCATCCCTGCCCATGAGAGATTTCATGAGATGACAGATAGTTATGTTGACATTCCGAAGAGCTAGGCTGACTAGTAGGATTGACATCAAAATGGAAAGCAGCTTCATTAATTTCGTCAATCAAACCAGTGATCCCAGTTTCAGTTTCTGACTCTAATCTTAAATTTCTCATTTCTCCACTTAAATCAGAGCTACTAAGTTTATCGCTGATATCAAAATCGTTCCTAGCATTCGCCTGCTGAATGTTGTCCCATCGAGTCTGTAAATGCACAGCTGATTCTTCCAAATCTGGAGCAAATAACTGTTGGAGCTGTGTGGCTAGGCGAATCAAACCAGAGGTCGTGTCACTGCAAGTTTCTATTAATAAGTGAGATTTTGAACACTCTAACTCCCAAAGAAGGCCATTTTCGGAGTTCGTCCTCAGAGTTGCTTCAATTAGCGCATCATTAGCAACTTTCACATAACCAGTCTTATGTAGATGCTCTGAACTATATGTTCTATCAAGCCTGCTAAGGTCCAAATCCATGGACAGAAGAAGCCCAAGATCATGAATCCTGATTCTGTAATCGCTTCTTATGGAATCAACCAGACTTGTTTTTGAAAGGCTAAAAGAAGATGCCGCTACCAGACAGGCAACCCATGGATCACTCGATTTATGTAAATGATTTGTATTCTCATGGCGGGGCTCATAGCTTAGACCAACATCAACCAAATTAAGAATA
>KE156422.1:7169-18545 GCA_000411055.1 Leavenworthia alabamica
CTAATTTTAGCTACGAAATAAAATTCGTAATTTTTTCGTGTCTAAATTTAGCCACGAATAATGCGTGGTTTTTTTGTAAAAAAACATGAAATTATGGCTATTTGAAATTTTTTTACTAGTGTATATATCCTCAACTTCCGGTTCTAGCAGCAAATAGAAGAGTGAATAATAGAGTATTGTAATCTTTCCCAAAGAAAATATTAACAAATTGCACTATTTGTATGATGAAGTTTACGGCCAATGATGACCTCCGAATTTTACCACAATGTAGCCATGGTTTTCATGTTTCTTGCATCGATACGTGGTTCGGATCTCATTTGTCTTCTTCTATTTGTTATCAAATTTTAGTTGAATAAATCTATCAATATGTTTAAATTTATAAAGGTTGTACTATGTATGAAAATACACATTATATACATTATAAAGTATGAAAATAAATATTACACATGTGGCATCCTAATATTAGTTGATTATTGTCATGCTTTTGAGTTATTGAAGACTTAAGATAAAAAATGCAGTTTTGAAATAATAGTTACTAATCTCTTTTGGTGTAATGGGCTTTTGAAATGGGCTAGTCCAAACATACGAGGACACATACAAGAATTTTGATACGCTTTGACACATACAAGTATGTATGTTATATTATACATAGGTCGCTGAGTTTTGCTAAAGGGTTTATGGACGAGAAAGTTTTTATACTCTTTCTTGATTTAAACGATTTCGTTTTTGAAAACTTGAACAATAAGAAATGTCTCCATAACTTTTTATTTCTTATAAATTTATCCCCATAATTTATAAATTTAGTAATTTACAACCCAATCTACTAATCTAGTGCGCAGTGATCTTTGGAAGTTTGGAGCGGGAAATTTCAGTCCGTAAAAACTATAAAGCGGGAATATATAAAATAAAAGCTTTTAAAGCAAATCTGTCACAAAAAAAATTAAAAGATTTGTAGAGAAAATGGAAGTGAATAAGATTTTCGACAAGTGCGATGTATCTGCGTCTCAGGAGATTCATTTACAGCGATGCGATTTTGGCATACAAGGACAACCCCCTCCTGATTCCGATTCCTCCATCGGAATCTCTCCGCCACCGTTAAACGACGTAATCGCATCTCACGATGATTCTGAGACTGATCCTAGTTTAATCGGTTCTGGTTACAACGACGAAGCAGTTGAGAGTCAATCGATTCGATTCGTTTCTCCCGAGGAAAGCACGGAAACCGTTGATTTGGATGATGATGTAGCAGATCTGACGGTGGATGATGTTGTTCCTGTGGAATCAAAGGTTAATGAAGATGGAGGAAAGAAACTTAAAATTCCACTGAGAGATGTTGTGAAAGCCATAGTTACGAACTCCAAGAACAAAGAAGACAAAAATATTGAGAAGATGAGCTGTGTGCAAATCCTGATGAATAAGGGATTCAAATTTTAAGATAATTTCAAAAAAAAATCCCCAAATCAAGTTATCTAGGGTTCTTAAAGGTCAGGTTTTGTTTGTAATTATACAAGGAGCGCAAATTAATTATATTAAGAAATAAGAATGTCTCCATTTTGTTATTAATCTATTTCTATTGCATCACACAATACAACACTAATAATAATTCAAAGAGTATTGTTACTTCCCACACGAAATAAAATACTATATATTATATAAAATCCAATCTTCTCCACCTCCAAGAATGTAATTTACAGAATAAAGGTGTTGTGTTGTTTAAATAGAGAGATTCTTGTTCACATAGAAAGAGCTGCGTATAGAAGTTGGTTCCAGGTATCAGGCAATCCAGGAAGGCACCAATGGCTACAATCTGTTCCTCCATCACCACTATAAGTAGAAGGATGAGCATCTTTTCTCAACTGTGATAAAGTGGTAATATCTAACAAGAACACTTGCTTTTTCATTGAACTTAACACTTTGGATACAATTCCTGCAGATGGAGGTTGACCACTTGGGTAACTTGATCCACTCAATGGCTGCATTTGCCCATTACATGTCTTTCTTGGCTCGTTCCATTCTCTTCCCCTGTCACATTCAAGAAAGATGTATTTAGGTCTCATTAATACATCTTTATTAAAAGTTTTGAAAGAAAACTTACTGGTAATGAGTGGGAGAAATGCCTTGGAAGAAAACTCTAGTTTTGGTTGTATCTACGTTTTGATCAACCCATTGAGCCCAAGTGCTAAGTCCTTTGTAAAAAGCATCAAGACGGTTCATGTCTTTCATTAAAGACGACCCATCTCTAATATAATCCCACCTAAATTCACATTAACATCAAGTATTCAGTTTATGAAGGATGATATAATATTGGGTTTAATGAAATGGTACACAGACCCTTGAGATTTGCCTTTATGAGTCCACCAATGCCAAGAGTTGAAGACAAGAACGTCCATGTTTTTCCAAGCATCAGCACCTCCATCAATGGCTTCAAGGTTAAGCACACGACCTACTCTCTCTTTCGATATATCCACTATGTATGGTGTTCTATATAGGTACAACGTCACTCCATATTCCTGTTTTTAAAAATAAAATTAAATCATCATATTCAGAATTTTATAAGAATTTTTTAAATCTTTATTTTTACAAAAAAAAAAAAGAGAATTATTAAATGAAAGGAAAAAGCCAAAAAGTTTTTACAGAACAATGAGAATAGTGGAACAAGTTGGACTATTGGAGTTGTTAGTGTACTTTACTTTACGTATTATGTGCTTTTTTTGTTTGTATTTATTGTAATTTATGGTAATTTGTTTTTGAATTATTAAAAACATAATACCAGGAATAAAAGAAGAGACAAAATTGCTAAGAACAGTGGTAAAAAAGTTGTGCACTATTTAAGAAAATTGTAAATAAATAAAAATAATAAAATTTTGAGGTCCATAGCTTTCTTCAACATCAAGTGAAGTTGACATGTCATTCCATATTGTTTTGTGTTTCGTAATTGATAAATTATAAAGAACTTTGCATAATTATGGTATAGGAAAAAATAGTTTTCCAATGAAATGAAAACAAATCAAAAGTTGCACAAAATAAGAAAATTATGATAATTCTATCGAATATCTTCTATATTTGATAATTATAATTATAGATGAGGAATCAAATAATTCTATAACTAAAACTTTTATTAAAATAGAAAAAAGATATTAAGCAAGTGGATGTAACATTAGCACCAATCAGCTATTTAAAATTTCTTTTAAAAAAAACAAAAAATTACTTTATAATGAGGTCCGTGAATAATAACAATTCCGTATTTATGACAGTTAATTTAATTATCGTTAATGACAAGTATTCATCGTTAGGATTGATAATTAAATTTTGTATTTATCCTAATAAAAGAGTTTAAAAATATTAATAAGAAAAAAGAGAGAGACCTGGAAAGTGAGAGTGGAGAGTGGGGTACGTTTAGCAAAAGTGGTCTTGGCGTTTGGTACCGACGCATGGATCATACATCCTAATGATTCCCACATGTTTAGACTCAATGAGTCTCCTACGAACATCACTCGTTTACCTCTGTTTTGTCTTAGAAACGCCGCACCGTCAAACCTATTTTTACTTAATTAGTTATACATTTTACATATATTTTTATTTTATTAATCACAACTTCATATATCTCTATACTATCCAATAACTGTAATAACTTCATTATAAATTTATTAACACTCATTTTCATTTGATAAAAGTAATACCCTCTAATCAAAATTTTGTTAACAAAAATGGTTTATATTTTTAATTAAAAACTATAAAAATATAAATGAAATATATGTAGACTATAGAGTGAACTTTAAAGTAAACTAAAGTGAATAAGTAAGGAACCTTGGAATGGTGCAAGATTCAGGTTGCCAAGAATACTTTAGGAACTGTTTGTCTGGTCGACCGAACTTGAGACAATCAAACTCGCCGTCGATGAAAGGACACGTGGACGAATCATAGAAGGGGTAAGAAGGATCAAACACCCATCGGCCTTGGAACAAGTTACATCCTCCTCTCTGCTTCTTCCCTCTCAGTGATGACCTTCCACCGTGGNTGAAGCAAAGGCTTGCTCGGCTTCCGACAAGATTGTGATTGTTAGAAGTGGAAGAAAAAGAAGAAGAAGAGAGATGAGTTTAGAACCCATCTTTTTTTTTTATTAAAGAAATATCGAAGGTTTTGGGTTTTTGTGGAGAAGCTTGTTGGTCGTTTCAACCTTTTTATACACATTTTTTTTTGTGTATATTATATATGACATATAACATATTATATATACACCTTATTGCGATAGTAAATATATACAGTACATAATATTCCTTAAAGGTCTTTGATAAATAAATATTTATATTTTAATGTACACAATATTATGATTAGAGGAGTACTGAAGAATGTGATCGATAATGCTTGATAATATATTTGATTAAATGAGTTGTGCTTGTATACATCTTATAATTATCTACTCTATTACACAATTATGTTAGTTGTACAGATTTGTCCTCATGAGTCATGATGCGATGATCTCGGTTCTAATACTGTCAATTCGTTATATAGTTATTGTCTGTGTGTTGATTTTATCGTGTGCAACGTTTCACGGTCATGGGCAATAGTACAATTTTTTGTAAATTTTATAAGGATAATTTTTTAATTTTTTAAAAAAATTCATGGAGACAACTGCTCCTA
Organism: Leavenworthia alabamica; assembly: GCA_000411055.1. NCBI lineage: Eukaryota > Viridiplantae > Streptophyta > Magnoliopsida > Brassicales > Brassicaceae > Leavenworthia > Leavenworthia alabamica. The sequence goes on from KE156422.1 coordinate 11,811, forward strand.
TAGATCGCTGTTTGTGATTTCATTCTCAAAGCTGTGTAATATTCACTTCGAAAATTAAGTAGATGTTTCGGTATCCAGATATCTTGTATTTAATATTTTTCTGTTCTTAAACTATTTATTGATGTTTTAGTTTTTTTTTTCAGTTTCATAAATATTAATGTTTTAGTTTTTTTATTTTATTTATACGAATAAATTATAAATTTTAAGATGTAATATTTTATAGCTATTAGTTCATAGCCAATCATTTTTGTGAGAAAATATATATCTAAAATTTAGTCATTATTTCTTAATTTTATGTAAAAAATTTAAAACATCGATATTTTAAAAACAGAAAAAATATAAATAAATATTTTGGGAAGCTTCAGTAGAACAAATGTAAATTTTGGTATTTTAGATTTCACTAAATAGTTTGGGGTAATTGGTAAACACTTCATGGATCCGAAAATGAACTCGATGTTCCACAAAATCAAAATTTCTGTAAATATATTATGTTTATTACAAGACTAATTAGACTGGAAGACAACATTGAGATAATAATAATAGAAAATGACTGGTTTATTTTATTATGAAAATAAGTTCCTAGGAAACTTCATCATAAACTTGCATTATGTGGTTTGTTTTTTGATTAGCAACAGAACCTTATCCTTTTTTTTTGTAGAGAACGACATTAAATTGACACCAAAGAGTGTTAAATCCATCTCAATGATTGGTTCGAGTCTTAACTCAGCGCAACAAATCTTACTTAATATAAAACGAAATGCAAAATTAAATCTAAGATAATTAGGAGTACATGATAATATTAAATTAAAAGATAAATAATGCATCTGTCAAGCTTCTAATAATTCGTATACCAAGTGGAATGCTAACCATTTTTCGCTAGTTATAATTATAATATTATTTTAAAGACCGGCATCGATGGTTTATTGTATTTTAAAATTGGTGTAAGACAGTTCATTTAAAACTTTAGGTTAAATTGATATAAGAAAAATTCACTTTTTAGAGTAGAAGACAAAGATGAGTTATCATAGTCATGAAGAAAACATTTACGTTGAAGAGATGTATATAAAACATCATACATGTGTATGTATGTTGTATGACAGAGATAAAAAGATTATTGAGGGATATGGTGAAAACTCATGAGTTGAAAAGTGGAGCAGGCTTTTGTCTTCCTAGGGAATCTAAAATCTTTTTTTTTTTAATTACTTTATCTTTTTTTTTTTCCTCACAATATATATCATTTTCTTTTCTTTCCTGTAATTTTAATCACTTTTCTTTAAGTTTTTAATTTGATTAACTACATAAATAAGAACAATTATATCAAAATTATAGGGATAAATTGCAACAACCTAAAAGATGAGAAAAATAATAATATTAACACTGCATGACAGTGTCATATACTCATATTAACTTTGGATTAAACATAAATTTTAGTGGTCAAAACATATTTTAAAACGTTAAATTTTATCTTTAAAAAATGTAAGAAATTCTTAACTAGTTCAACGTTGTCAAAAGATTTTTTTGATAATAATTTAATCAAATCATGTGAAATTAAGATCCAATCATAGTTAATTAGTTATAATGTCAAACTTTGCCAAGTTAAATAGAAATCATTGATTTGCAAATATAAAAATACTGCATTAAGTGAACAATTTAGACATGGTATTTAATATAAGGTCAATTCATATATATTAATCAGTTTTATTTGAGATCTACTGAATTATATATAACTTACTATTTTTCAGGAAATGCTTATAGTTAATCCCATTAAAAAAAAGGATATAAAGTCTGTAATTCTTGAATAGTCAAAACAAATTACATTTAGCTGATGAAAAATATATATTATATTAATATAAAAAAGAGTATTTTCTTGGGGCACGAACGAAGAAAAGGTTTTGATAGACCGTGGACATTCTGTTTGGTCTGCAGGTCACGGGACCATCTTCACATGTTGTTTACACCATCTGTTGTATTAGATCATATTATTATAATTTATATTACAAGATTTGAACAGTAATAACACAGGTAATATTGTCTGTTTCTTAGTATTTATGTGTCTATGATTATTAAATTATTTATGTAATTATTGTTTTTTTAAGTATGGCAAACTAGCAATAATTCACAAGATTTTGGTATATACAAAAGAAATCACCTTATATACGGGAAGAGATTTCAAATCACAATTTTGAAAATTCGATTTTTATTATATTGTATGTGTATAAATAATGATGAGGATCAGAAAATGCAAATTAAGAACCTTCTCCAACCCATTATAGAGGATTCCGTTATTTAATTTAATTGGTTATATATATAAGCAAACATAATTTATATTTTATTAAAGAGTATCGTATCAAAATATTTTTTGGTTATATAAAGGAGAAAGGCAAAAGAATAAAGAAAAAATAAATATTTTTAATTAGTCATATGATAGATTCATCGATTTAAATTTCACTAAATATTATTCCTTTCCTGAGTTTATTATTATATACACACAAAACAAAATATTTATTTGCTGTCAACCAATCAGCCATTCTATATATCGCAGAATAATTTCGATTGTCCGCACACGATTTTTATAACTTGAAATTAGAAAATTTGTTTTGACTGATTTTATTGATATGATTTTGGAATTTAAATTATTTTTTACTTCAAATTTATAGTTTTACAAAATTGATGTATCTTACTATTTGCAAATGAAAGTATTGTTGCAACTAAATTCAACAATTTGTTCATTATACGCATAACTGAAATGATACTATAGTAATAATAAAATTAATAAAACTTTACCATATTGTTGTTTAAAAACTCTTTCATAAAATATTAAGAGTAACATGATTCTAAAATGATTGTCGTATATATGCCTTGTAAAGTAAGCGTCTGCAAAACTTGACACGTATGCACTTTTGGATAATTAATATAATAAATATATTATTGCAAAGTAATTGGAATTTTAGTTTCCAAAAAAGATTTATAAGAATTACAGTTGGCACTATTGTTGCTTCTCTGTGTCACGGACGGCGGCTCCCGTGAGAGGTTTGTAGTTTATTATTAAGAAATTAAAATTTAGGCCTTACAAAAGAAGACCGACAATTATCACTATCGACATTTTAGACATATTGAACTCATCAGTTTGATTTTTTTATGTTTTAAACGACTGGTTTTTGTTATTTTTAAAGACTTTGAGTGATTTTTAATTGTTAATTTTAAAGACTTTGAGTGATTTTTAAGTTATTATGATTTGATGAACCAAGTTTATTGATGTAATGATCGTTCGATTATTACCTATAAAATCCTAATAACGAAAGAGAGCTAACTAAATTTCGATTTATTTTTTAGAAATACGTAATTTAAAAGGTGGTAAATTAAACTTTTTTTGTTGATAGTAAGTGGGTATATGTAAAATTTCATAGATAGTGAAATTAATGACGAAAGAAAAAACTAGTAAATCAATAATATTGTTAAATCCGTTACTTGAAGTTATTTGAAGTCAAAATAACTATTTCTTGAAAAAATAGTTTTTAGTTTTTTATTTTGAAGCTATGAATACGCAATACAAAAAATTCAACTAGGAATAATAATAATATATTATGTTTCGTAATACATGAAATGAGAGTTTATAATAGTAATTTTGGTGAACTAAAATACACATGAAAAAGATGGGCCGTAAGGGTCCCATGAGGCTCGTTAATTGGGTCCACGCACGTTGTTCCAATGAGTGGGGTTTGTTTGGTGGCCAACGTTGCTTCTAGGCAATGATAAACCCAAGTTCCGTATTCACTACTCCAACTATTTTTATATATTTGGAAATTGCAATGAATTGATCAGTTTGCATTTTTATTTACCTTCTTAGATAAAACACATCATGAAACTGAGATGAAATTTATGTTTTGTTGTTTCTAAGATTTTATTACGGGGTTGAGTGGATAATCTAATGGAGGTTTCAAGATGGAATATAATCATATAAATGTATTTTCTAATTAATAATTTTGCACAAGGATAGTCACGTACGAGGTGGCTCTGCTAAACATGTTGGTTAGTTAGATAAGATGTCTTTCTCCATACAAAATTTTGATAATTATGACTTTATATTTTATTCTATAGATAATTATGTTATCCTAAGTGAGACTGTTTGAGTGAACATAAATATCAATTCACAAATATGGAACAAGCTTTAAATCCGCAGTTCCTCTCAGATCAGTGATCATTTATTATATACTATCCAGTTCATAATTGATAGATTACCAACTATATACTATATCTATGTATTATATATATGAATTCCTTTTTCAAGTATATAGTATATTCCGAACATGAGTTAGTTATTATGTTTGTTTATTTTTCTAGTTGAGCCAAAGTGCTTACGATATGCATAGTAAAATTGTTAACTAAGATAAATGAATTGAAAAGTATTATAGTGTTTGTTTGTATAAATAAAATCTTGATATTGTTAGGATTTTTATATACGACTTAGTGGACTAAAACTTGGGAGAAGATTCATGATGATGACAAATCCAAAAAGTCAACCAACTTGTAAAAGTAGTGGATTGTTGTGGTGGGATCTATTAACCAACTTACAATACATCAAGTATAAGCTAATGTATGTCTTTATTACCTAACGGTGACACCATATATGACAACACTTGTCTTTTTAACAATGACATCTTCATGGATCTGTCGGTCGATTTATCAAAAGATATCAACTCTTCTTTGTTTTTGTTACTGAGTTTCTCATCTTATAAATCTCATGCTAATATTTGTTTGTTTATTTATCTCCCTATTTTCAAATTATTAACAAATCAATCTCTGCAAACAAAGAAGATATGTATTTGGGTACACTAATTTTGCTTTCAGGAAACAGATAAAGACCCAACACACGACAAATATAAAATTTGACGAATAGATAGTTCAGTGCAATATGGACCGTGTAAAAAATATAATATACTTAATGTCAGAAGAGATCAAAATAGATAGGACAAAAATATGATGGCAATTGTCACAAGAAACAAACCATCTGTTATAGGACAAATACTTGTTTTATAAAATATTCAAACCATATCACATAGAAATAGAAGATATATAGGTCAGATCTTAGTGAACAAATAATAACTATTTAAGAAAAGCTAAAATAATTTAATAATCTTTGAAATAATTTAACTAATAATCAACTTTTTCTTTGTCCTAGACCTCTAATTATTTGGACAGTTCATCTCTTTGATCCTACGCGAAAACCGAACGACAAGAACCTAGCATCACTTAAACTGTCCTCGTAAGTTTAACAATGATGATAAAGTGGCTGAATTCATTGCATATATGAAATCATTTTTCAAGCTAAGAGACTTAGGTTCAGCTACATATTTTTTTGGTTTAGAAATTGCAAGATCAGCTGCGGGAATTTCGGTATGTCAACGCAAATATATTTTAGAATTACTCTCTTTAACAGGATTTTTGGGTAGCAAACCATCTGCTATTCCATTAGATCCGAGTGTTAAACTATCCAAAGATGAGGGAGTTCTTTTGACAGATCCAGAGAGTTATAGAAGGCTAGTAGGGAAGTTGATGTATCTAAAAATTACCAGACCATATATCTCTTATGCAGTAAATACATTGTGCCAGTTTTCACATTCTCCTCGAGATAAACATCTTAATGCAGTTCATAAAGTGTTGAGATATCTTAAAGGCACAATTGGTGAAGGGTTGTTTTATCTAGCTGATAGTTCTTTTGATTAAGAGGTTATTCAGATTCTGATTATGCTGCTTGTGTTGATACAAGGAGGTCTGTGTCTGACTATTGTATGTTTGTGGGGGATTCTTTGGTTTCCTGGAAATCTAAGAAACATGACAGAGTTTCTACAAGTACTGCTGAAGCTGAATTTAGGGCTATGGCTTTAGCTACTAAAGAACTGGTTTGGTTAGCTAAGATTCTTCAAGCTCTAGAAGACACAAGTGGTTCTATAGAGGTAGATGAAATGAGCATGTCATAATAGGTTTTATCTTTTGAATAAAGTGTAAGAAAAGTACCTGAAACCTGTGAGAATTACAGGTACAGAAGATGAAATCGAAGCACAATTCTTATTAGATGTGGATTCAACAGTAGAGGTGTGAAGTTTGGTACTAAGATAAGATATCATCGCTTGTATCTGATCCTTAGTCATATCTTCACCAGAATTCTCCAACTTATCCAGTTTCTGATCTGTCTGAACTTGAAGCTGAGTTGAAGCTATAGTTGGCTTCTTCCATTTTGTACCAACACCTAGAGTGATATGACTATCCGGGTTGAAGTTGTCTAGCCTTGCCGGCTAACTCAAAGGAGAGGGCGATGGAGGAAATGACTCGGGAAAACCCTTGAATGAAGGAATCTGAAGGATTCCTTTTGCACTACGTGTCTAGACTAATGATAGAAGAGAATGATGAAGGGAGAGGGTGGGTGAGGATAGGTTCACTGACTCAAACTCTCAAAGGAATAAACCGGATAAAGATGGGATTTTTAGGAGAAGATAGATTTCATTGTCCTAAAAATCAGTGGATGGAGGTGGATTGAAATGCAACACTAAGGCTATGGAGAATCCTTAGATACGGCAATGTTCTTATCCTTGAGCTAGGCTACCAAAAGATTAGAGAGAAATCAAAAGACAAAGTCATTTTCTAAGTTTAAGCGTGTAACCTTTCATTAAGCGTTTAGTCATGCCTTTTATAGCATGACTTAATACAACTAAGACCAAAGACTCTGGTCAATAAAAT
>KE156424.1:0-10783 GCA_000411055.1 Leavenworthia alabamica
GATAACAAGAGAGCAATGTGGGAAAACTGTGTGTCTGCATTGATCCTCATCGTACAATATTTATACACAATGATGTTAACCCAGAATATATTGACAAGATATTCTCTCATATATTCTCAAGATATTCTCCCATATATGACTCAATCTAATATCCTAACAAATACAAACAGAGTCTGCTAATAACATATCAAGATGTATTACAAGCCATTAGATCATGTGTATTAAATGTATTCTATATTTTCCATTCCTACACACATATTTTCCTTATTTAGCGACAAAGAGAATCATGCTATCATTTAAGGACCTAGAGGTAATTCCTTATTCTCTTAGTCACGAATCATGCTACATTGAAATCCTTCTGATTGTACCAAGACACTCCAGTTTTGATCTCAAGCTATTAAGATATAAAGAATCAAGTTATTTTCAATATATGGTCAAAATCAAGCATTAAAGACCGTATCAATCAAATACATGGTTGATTTAATTTATGTTGATTTATTTTATATTTATTTATGCATTTATTTAGCTTTATAATCAAGTTTTGTAAACTCTATAAAAGAGTCTTGAGTTTTATTGTAAAACTAGAGTCGAACCCGCGGTGTATTTAAATTCATATTTTTATTTATTTATTATTTATATATTTTATTTATATAATTTTTATTATTATTTTTATTTTATAATTTTTTTGTATCTTTTATAGTATTAAAATTAAAACAGAGTGAAATATATAAAAACTAAATTAATACATTTTTCTCTATATGAGCTTTTGATAATTTGAATATTTATTTATTTTATAAAATTTGATTATTTAACTAAACATATTATATGACAAATAATTAGATTTTACAATATTTAATATTAATTATATAAACTATTAGATAAATATGATGTAATTTATCTATTTGGATAAAAATATTATTATTATATTTTAGCTATCTATTTACATGATAAAGTATATTTGATTTTTATTTTTATAACTGAATAATAATAAAAATACACAATTTTTAATAGAAATTGTTTTATTAAAATGATAATATAAATTAGTAACAATAAATAAATATATAATATTAACTTTGTTTTCCTAAAACATACAACATTTGGAAAGGGAAAGAATATTATTACTTTATATTATCACCACTGGATTTATTTTTATTAATTTAGTTTTGCATTTACAATTTGGCGGTAGAGGAATGCCCAAGCTAATGTTTCGATTTTTCTGTCAGTTGTTTGTTTTCGAATTTACAACGTACTCAGTCTCAATTACATATTGATCAAAACCCAAGGTGTTGGACTTTATTGAATTTTTAAAAATATGGAAATAATCAAATCATGAGATAAACCATATTATTTCAAAATCAACATAAATGATTTTAAAATTAATAAGGGTTTACAAATCTAATATGAATATGCAAATATACGAACGATCCATAAATATATTAAACCCCACTGATTTTTTTACTGTATCATGTTTTTTTATCAGATATTTCATTAATGAATGATAAAGGGGTGTATTCCCATTAGGACTTTTCAATTTTGAGGGTATTTGTGATTCATTTCGTCTTAATCAATGATATTTTGATTCTTATTCGCTTTAATAAAATTGAATATATTGAATATTCGTAAAATTGAATATTCGTTAATAAACTATTCGCGAATATTTAATTCATTTTGTAATATTTAAAATAATTGTAAAAATTAAAAATAGTATATAGTTTTCAAAAAAATCTTAAATATCAATATTTATATTTAAAAATATAAATTTTCTTCGTAATTTATTAAATTTTAATATAATATAATCAATTTAATCAATAAAAATTATAGTTTCTATATAAATATTGGGGATGTGAAAATGGGTCATGGGTTATAAATCATTCCAATTCAACCCATAATCCATTATCCTAATGAGTCAAAACATTTTGATTCTGATGAATTGATGGGTTAGATGGGTCATAGGTCAAATGAATCTTGGGTCATATGGATCAAAATGAATCTCACCTTAAAACTTCGACTTTATTTGCTTTTTTTTTTTTATTGTGTGTGAATCTTTTATAAATCAAGTTTAATCTCTGTCATTGTGTGTGACTCGCTTAGATATTGATTTTTGTTCTTATTAGAAAGTCATTCCGCAACTTTGTGTGGCGAATTTCGATCCACCATTCACTACTATTCTCATCCATTTACTTGTTTCGTTTGTGAGCTACCTCAAGGTCAAGTACCATCAAACCACCAACATTTAATCTTTTGGGCTTAGCGATTGAGAGTTAACTCCGACCTTTGTCTCCATCACTATCCTTGCACTTTCTTTTGTTACCAGAGCCTTATCACAACTCGTCATTCATCTCCTACAAATCAGGAAGGCTTACTTATTTCAAACTGAAAAAACTAAGAAGAAATAGTATTCTTCATTACCTCCCTTACACTAAAACATCTCCTTTAGGTTTAGTCTCCTTTAGTGCACACTCACATATTTCCTCTAAGCTTTTTCAAAGACTTTAACTTTGGCTACTTTGGTCATGCGCTAAAATCAATAAAATCAATGGAAAGAATTGTGTTATCAGTGTTGACGATGGTGCCAATATATACAACTTAATTGATAACAATAAATCTAGGTTGTAGTTATCTAAATATACATCAGTTATTACTCTAACATATAGATGTTAACATATCGGATCCTGATATTCTCCGTCAAAATGGCACATGAAAAATAGAAAATCTTGAATATCCAGCTTAGATAACAAATAATAAAATTGTATTCGATTAAGAGCTTTTGTAAAAATATCAGCCAATTTCTCATTTGTTGCCGTGTATCGTGTTGAGATCTGGCCTGCTCGTACTGCATCTGGAACTTGGTGACAATTCGATTTAACATGATTTGTGCCTTCATGAAAAAACGGGATTGAGGCGATATGATTTAGGATCTATGGCAGATTGTGATCAACTCCAACAACTTGTAATAAGGATTTTATACTAACCAACTCACTATTCATGTCTGCCACTGACCTGTATTCGGACTCAGCTGAAGATTGGGACACGGTGTGCTGTCTCTTTGTCTTCCATGAGACGAGAGAGCTCACTAGAAGAACAAGATAACTAGATAATGAACGTCGCGTGAGTGGACATGAGTTTGTTTAAAAACTCAACTGTCATATTTGAAGTTGAAGTTCTGATATTGTTGTTTGGAAAACAAAACATTTAAATTTGAATATTTGAAGTCATTGTTGGAGATGTTATAAACTAGTTGAAATCTTGTACCAAAACGTCATGGTTATGTATAATGAAAGCGACTTTGGTTTTGAGATCGATGTAACTTAAAGACTTTAACTGATAAACTTCATTACATCGAGAAATTTAGTGAATATTCTCTTATCATATAACTCTTTCTGTTTGTTCACGCAAAATTTGAATAATATTATATAATTTTATATTATTATTTTTTATAGTATTATTGAAAAAAAAAAACAAGAGTACACTACAAACAAAGCTTAGTGGCACACATCAAGTGTTCACACAAACCAAAGATGACGATGATGCCTCTGGAATCTAAAACGTAACAGTAATCTAAAAACAGCAACAAAGAAGCAAACCTGAACAGTCTTTGCAGTCACAAAAAGAGAGAAGTTAAGGAACATTCATAACCTGGATTGATTGCAACATGTCCGAAACTGCAATCACAAGGTCACCAGATTTGATCATACCTCTTGCTTTCAGTAACGAGAATGTTTTGTTCAAGTTGCTTTCCATGTCTTCCGAGAAACTAAGCCGGAATGGGATAAGTCCCCATTGTAAGTTTAATCTTCTTCTCACTGAGGTTGTTGTTGTGAAAGCAAAGATCGGACAGTCTGGGCGACATCGAGATACCAATGACGCCATGTGACCGCTGGTTGTGTAAACGAAAACCGCATCTACTCCAAGATTGTTAGCTGCAAATGATAGATTGAGTGAAATGAGAAACTAAAGACGGATAGGAAAACAAAAGAATCTGAATTATTTACCCATTTTAGCAGCAGAGTTACATATCTCTTCTGAGATTTTGTCTGAAAATGTAGAACCTATAGCTTGAAGCGGCACAGATTCGTGGCGTTTCTCTTCTCTCCACCATCTTTCGATTCTTAGACTAACAGTCCTTAGAACCGTGAGTGCCTTGTCTGGGAATTGACCCATAGCTGATTCTCCAGAGAGCATCAATGCATCTGATCTTTGTCTTACTGCTTCAGACACGTCGGCTACTTCTGCTCTGGTTGGAGTAGGGTACTCAATCATGGACTCAAGTAGCTGTGAAGCAACAATGACGGGTTTGTTAAGCGATCTGCAGACTTGGACAATTCTCTGTTGAGCTGCTGGAACTTGCTCAAGAGGTATCTGAGCTCCTAAATCTCCTCTTGCAACCATTGCTCCATCTGACGCTAGAATAATTTCTTCCAAGTTTGTCAGTGAATCGATACTCTCGATCTTTGCAATGACTCCAATGTCTCTGCATCAGAAATGAATACATAAAACTATATACAATGCTAAAATAGCCTAACGGCTAAACCCTCAATGTTAGATCTTATACAGTAGTAATGAAGTGTTGTCGCTGAGCATATTTACTTACCCTCCACAGGAACGAGCAGCAAGATAACTTTTAAGATGATTAATAACTTCAGCTGACTTAACAAAAGATACTGCAATGAAATCAACACCTTCAGCAATTCCAAAATCAATATCCAACCAATCCTGAAAACAAACAAATTTAGATATCATATTAGTGGTTTCTTTACTTCCTCCATCCTCTGTTTTGCTAAACATGGACACATCAAGTCTACACCTTCATATTGTTTCTTAACAAACCTTGGAAGAAATGGTTGGAAGCATAGCATTACGCTCACGTACAAGACTTCCATCTCTCCAAAAAGTCAAGTTAGCTCGAGGAAGTAACAAGCCAGGATCAGTACATAAACACTTAACATCAGGACCTATCTTCTCAATCACTTCAAATCTCACCATTCCACCATCAACAAGAAGTTCATCTCCAATTCTTACATCTAACAACACAAAATCAAAACCATACTCATTACCATTTTCATATTCAATCACTTCACCACAATATCTAAACATAAATGGCATATACCTTCAGCAAAACCATCATAGCTCACACTAATGGTTCGTTCAGGACGAGACGAATCAAATGATCTTACAGTGAAAGTCCAAATCTCACCATCCTGTTAAAATCATAAGTTTCAAATTTATAATTGAATTCGATTTTGAGATGGAGAAGGAGATTATACTAAATAACCTCTGATTTAGCTGAAGCTTCACCACCAAGATCTCCCATATGAATCTCACTACCTTCAGTATCCATCATTATCGCAACTGCAAATCCTTTCTCTTCATTAAGCCTTCGAACGCTACGAATCACATCACGATGCCAATCGCGTGTACCGTGACACATATTGAGCCGTGCAACGTTCATGCCTCCCACAGCGAGAGCTTCAAGCTGCTCAAATCCACACGTCGCTGGACCAATTGTACAGATCAGTTTCGTTCTCCTCGTGCTTCTAAATCCGTTCTCCTTAAGTTCAGCTTCCGTAACGGAATCGACCTCAATTCCAGCTGTATCCGTTGTAGCAACGACGGATCTCTCATCGGACTTCACTACGCCAGTGCCGTTAGGTGAGAGAAGGACCTGAGATGAGGAATCAAGATCTGGTGAAGGTGATGAAGAAGCTTTGATTGAGGTATACTTGGTGGTGGTGGTTAGAGGGAAGCGACAGAAGGAGAAGGAAGAGAGAGGACGTTGGAATCGTGATTGAGGAACATGAAGAAGGTGAGTCGTGGAGAACTGGATAGACTGAGACATGCTTATTGCACCGGAGAAGTGGACCTCCGGGAGATTGGAGAAATTGAAATCCTTACAGTTGGCTGTGAGATGTTGAACTTGAAGAAGAAGAAGGCGGAGATAACCAAGTGAGTGTGTTTTAGTTGGGATTTGATTTTTTTTAATAATGATAGGACTTTTGAGGGTTTTTGAGAATTTATTTACTTTTTTTGTTTTTGTTTTTTTTTTTTGTCAGCTTCTATGTTTTATAAGCTAAAGAAAAATAAGGATACCTACTTCCTAGCTACTTGTGTCAATAAAATTTGGGATTAGAAAAAACCATATATATATCTTAAAATACATCTACACAATTTTCAATTGGTTACATAATAATGTGAAATCATTTTATTCCACAAAAAGTTATATATCTGAACATTAAAATTTTCAAAATGGTTTGTTTTAAACTTTTTATTTAATTTCTGTAAATCTTCCATGTTTTTTTACCAAGTATAATTTTGGTATTTTAAACTGCAAAGTGATAATATTCTTACAACATATATTGATGATTGTCATTTTAATCTATACTTTAATAGTTGAATGCAGCTCTCTAGAAGATGATACGTGGCAACGTCAATAAGTGACATCTGCCTCCTTTTTTCTAATTTTTTTTAGGAATTTTTTGAAAGTTTAATCTTACACCCATATAATATTCATGATCTACTTTAAGATCACAAAGTAGATTTAGGATTATGATTTGTCTAATTTGATTTAATAAAATGATTAATCGATTTTGACCGGGTCAGTTTATTGTAACATTGAACTGAATGAATCAAAACGTAGCATTTAGACAGACCAGAGAACCGAGTATTGATGAGATTTAATTTCAGGAGATTCTGTAATGTTGAGTATAACGAGTTGTGCGGAACTGAAATTTGTTACGGTGTAGTTGAGTTATTGGTCTTGGACAAAACCCTATAAATAAGTCACTTTTTTTGAGATAGATCCGAGATTTAATAGGAAATTAGGTTTGTAAATCCAAAAGAATTAATTAAATAATTAAAAGTAATTGGATTTGGAAACCTCTACAAACTCTTAATTATTAAGTGATTTAAGGAGTTTGTTTTAAAAGCAAAAAAAGATTAATAAAATAATTAAGAGGAGTTGATTTTGGAAAATTTTACAACTTTTAATTATTATGTGATCAATAAAAGATGAACCTCAAAGCCCAAAAGATATTTTTAAGTGATCACATAAGTTGAATTTAAACCTACATGGTTTTAATTGTGATTTAAGGATTTTTATTTTGGACCTAAAAGCCAAAAGTTTGGTTAAGTGATTTAACCTAATCACTTAAGCAATTCAGCAAAAGAAAAAAAAACAAAGAAATCTTAGTTTTTGTTATAATTTTTGTAGCCACATTTAAGGAGAGAAATATAGGTTCTAAATGTAGCTCAAAGAAATAAAGCAAAGTGTACACATGAAAATGATGTAGACAGAACTGATATGTCGTGGTACAAAACATGTTTGACATAGCAAAACGATTCCAAATGTCGTTAAATTTTGAAATTTTTTACTTAAGCCTTATATCTAGATTTACCAATTTACGAATTTGAATTTGAGTTTAAATTCTAAAAGTTATTATCGTTTTTGTGAGGTCTTATATTACAGACGCGATTTATATCGACGTGTATTTAACGTTAGATCGTGATTTGATCTATGATCAGATCTTTGAAATATTTTGTAAGCAGATTTGACACATCTAGAGGTTTATTTTCAACTGTTGTATTGTAAATTAGACAATTAGATTTCATTTTGTAACTTCGTCTTTGAGGATGATAGTTTCCATAAGTTTTCATACTATTTTACTTTAAGTAGAAATAAGTTTGGGATCAGAGTTCTCAGGATTCATTAATTTATTATTGTTAGAAAAATTACTAAGTGTTGTCTAAATAATTTTAGGAGTATTTCATTAATTTTATGGACCAGAGGTATTTTGGTCATTTTGCAGACCAGTGGCGTTTATATCTTTTTACACACCTTCAACGACTAAGATGCGTGCAAGACCGTGGTTGGATGAGTTTAGTTAATGCTTTGAATTGTGTTGATTATGGTGTTTGTTGTGTTTGAATTTTGTGTCTTGCGTGATTGTTTGTGAAATTAAATTAAACCGATATCTGTTTAATATTAAATTAATATTGAGTAAATTGAGCAAAACATTGAGAATTAACCATAATTTGAGATTGAAATCTAGTAATGATGTATTAGACTATAAAAAAAATCTAATCGTACAAATGTTTTAATAATTTTTTAAATTGTATCACTCCACTTTCAAAAATATCTTCTTCATGTATTGTAGTTAGGATTTAAAGTTTTTTTTTTGTAATATATATTTTTGATAATTTTATTTAATTTTTATTTAAAATAATATAAATTTTATATACTTTTAATATTTATATTAAAATTTATCAATTATATTTTTATTTAAAATTATTTTAAAATAAAAAATCTTTACTATAAAAGTACAAGTTTCTCTCCTGCTTGCGACACGTGGAAAACTATATGGTTGACACGTGTCATTTCTTTTTATTTTGGCCCTCAGTTTTATTAATCTTTTGTGTATTTTTCTAAAATTTTCAAAATACAAACACAACCCATTAAACATTTTCAAGAATGTTAAAATAATTTGCAGAACACGTTAAACTCAAACCAAAGAAACTCAACAGTTTTAATCTCTTCTGTTTATTCTCTCCCTCAATTTCATACATTCCTTAAAAAAAAAAGTCCCTTACGGTGATTTATCAAAATTAAGCGATGATTTAGGTCTCTAATATAAGATCAATCCAGAATCAGAGAATTTACAAGATGAACAGGTGCTTCGATATGCTTAATGAGGACGGAATAGCACTGATTCTCCTTTGGATCGTGCCTATGGTTCAACTGAATCTGCATTAACTCTGTCGCCACACCACCAGAACAGCCTCCTCCATATCTGGCATCCATCGTC
Organism: Leavenworthia alabamica; assembly: GCA_000411055.1. NCBI lineage: Eukaryota > Viridiplantae > Streptophyta > Magnoliopsida > Brassicales > Brassicaceae > Leavenworthia > Leavenworthia alabamica. Next base: position 8,799 of record KE156424.1, read on the forward strand.
GAATTCATATCTAAATTTTTTAAAATTGCTTTATTTTGCTAATGTGTATAACGATCAGGAAGAAAAGTAAATAATGAAATGGAGAATATAAATAGATTCGTTGATTCGAGAGACTTGACTGACCCCAAGAGATTGAGACTCAGTGATAATGATGATTAAGTTGCAGAGGGAATATGTGCTCAGGCTTGCTCTTGGTGCTGGTTTCGATCCCAAAAAGTAAGTTTTTTTCCAGCTTGATTCATAGAGCTTAGTTTCGGTAATCATTAGTTTGATCTAGCATTAGAATATTGTTTGAATTGATTCAGTCAGAATATGAGAAGATTGATATGAATTGGTCTAATGGTACTATGATTATTGCAATATAAAATGAATAAGTGCATTTTCAATGGAAATGGGAAACTGTCGGAAGATTTAGTTTTAGCTGCTCAAGATGGTGTATTTGTAAATGTTGACAGTGAGTTTGATTTGAATAATATTGTGGAAGCTTCAAGAATTTCTGGTAAGCAGGTCAATGTACTGATGCGTATCAATCCTGATGTTGATCCTCAGGTATGATTAAATTTTCAATGTTGTAGGATCAGTTACTATTTTTAAGGTAATTGTTTTTACATAGCTTGGATATTGAGTGAGCTTTTCTGTTTGTTACATTTTTGTATGTGCATCCAATGTAGCTACTGGGAACAAGAACACGAAGTTTGGTATCAGGAACGAGAAGCTTCAATGGTTTCTGGATGAGGTGATTGTCATCTAAAGTCCCAAAGAACTAAAGCTTGTTGGAGCTCATTGCCATCTAGGCTTTACCATTACAAAGGTAACTCTGATTTTAGTTGCTTTAAGTTTTGTGTTTGATGTAATAAGATGAATAATATGGTTTGCTCTTTGTTCATGTTTCCCATGTTTGCTCTGGATCCATATCTGAAATCTCGACTCTTGAGTTCTGCATATGTGTATGTTTTGTTGACTCCAGGTGGATATATTTAGAGATGATGTGGTTCTCATGATTGAATACATTGATGAAATCCAGCGTCAAGGCTTTGAAGTTAGTTACTTGAACATTGGTGGTGGTTTGGGGATAGATTATTACTATGTCGGAGCTGTCCTTCCTACACCCATGGATCTCATCAACACTGTGAGAACAATATCACAAAACTCTTTCCCTCATCTTATCTCAAAAGTACTAGAATTGGTAGCATGTTGACACCCCTTGATGTGTTTCAGGTATGAGAGCTTGTTCTTTCACGAGACCTGAATCTGATAATCGAGCCAGGGAGATCGCTGATTGCAAATACATGATATTTCGTCAACTATGTAACTGGTGTGAAGAAAAATGGAACTAAAAACTTCATAGTGATTTATGGAAGTATGGCTGAGCTTATCCGTCCCAGTCTTTATGATGCCTATCAGGTAAAGACAAATATACTTCTCATTGCAGATTTTGGTCCGTTAAAGAGTTGGGGTTATACAACTAAACATCTTCTTGTTTTTGTTTCATAACACAAAAGCACATTGAGTTGGTCTCTCCTCCACCCCTCAAGCAGAGTTTCCAAATTTGATATAGTAGGCCCTGTTTGTGAATCTGCTGATTTTTTGGGTAAAGACAGAGAGCTAGCCACTCCTCCACAGGTGAAATAAAAACCTGATTCTGATTTGTTGTGCAAGTAATCTGGAATCGAATGAGTCCATTGTATTCATTACAGGGAGCTGGTCTGGTGGTTCGTGATGCTGGTGCATACTGTATGAGCATGGCTTCCACTTACAATCTCAAGATGCGTCCTCCGGAATACTGGGTACCAACACATTCTTTTGTTCTTGTTTCTTCTGTGAAATCTCAAGATCATGAGATAAAATTGTGTTTTGTTTTGCAGGTTGAAGAAGATGGGTTCATCACTAAGATCACATGCAGACACATTTGAAGACCATTTGCGTTTCTTTGAAGTTCTATAAGCAGAGATTTCACTCGTCATTGTTGCTATTTGAGTTGAATT
>KE156427.1:0-25528 GCA_000411055.1 Leavenworthia alabamica
GAACTAATTATGACGTAGAAGATTGCAGATTCACCATGATTCTTGCTCAAGCTTGTCCACATATCTAAGGAACCTCACTGATCCAAAATCCTAACTGATCCTCAACGATCGCCTCTTCGTCTTCAAATATCACTGCCGATGACTTATTCTATTTGTTCCTAAATGTGGGTATTTTGTTATTTTAATCTGCACTGTGGCTTTTGGGCCTGTAAACGTCTTTTTCCTTTAATTTAATAGAAAGCCTTTTTAACAAAAAAAAAAACAATCATATAATTAAAGCTCAAATAGACTAACGTTACAAATTCTCTCAAAAATAAATCACTATAATATTGTTTGTATATAGAACCAAATAAAATAAGTTAAACTTTACAGCTTAGAGATTATATACTCTTTAAAAAATGTCAACTAGAATTTTCTTTTCTTCTTTACAAGTTAAAAAAACGGGAAACGAAGTCAATTAGTTATCAACCATCGGCTGGAGCGAAACGGCAACAACATCAGTGACAGGTGTCATCGCCGGCGATGGCAACGGAGACGTACGGCAAACTGGACACGTAGGATGAAGCCTTAGCCAAGGGTCAACGCACTTGTCATGGAACAAGTGGTTACAATCTGGCAAAACCCTGACCATGTCCTTCGTCTTGTAATCCGCAAGGCAGATAGAGCAACACGACGTCGTACTGAATTCCCTTTGCAAGTTATAACTCTCACGAGCCTCTTCGTACGGAAGCTTTGGGAAACTCTCGATGACCTCCTCGTTTAGCCCCAATACTTCGACCATCACAGTGTCATTTTCATCACTATCGTCGAAGTGAAACCGTTCTTGGCCAGCTGGCAACGTTCGATTGGTTTGTCTTTGCCGGCGTCTTGTCCTTGGAGTGGTCGTCGTGGGAGAGGCAGAGATATGGCTTCGAGTGCAATAATAATAAGCTACGAAAATTGTGGTTAATAGGAGAAGCATACCAGCGGAGACTCCGATCCCGTAAGCGAATCCACCGTTTCTATATGAGGCCATTAGCCAGTCAGGAGGAACCACCGTCGCGTTCATTACGGTGGACCGAGTTTAATGAAAGTTTCGATGAATAAAATGATAGGCATGCGCGGAGAGGATATGTCTTTGGGAATGTATATGTTTTTGGTCACCACGATTATGTAGCTCCGGAGTCAACTACTAGTGCCGTTGATTAATAGCTTTTACAAATTATAATTATTATAATATATATTTTATAAAAAAGTTTGGTTGACAAAAATGTACACTAATATTATATATTACTTGATTTTAAGAATTGTCCACTTTACAATCTGTAACATGATTTACAGAATTTTATATCTTAATTTATAAATTAGACTAGGTTATATAATCTATGTTTTTTTTTTTCCTATTTTATCGAATGGGAATAAAAATCAAACTTCACTACAACTCAATACTGTTAACTTTGAAGTGATGAAAATGAACGATCATTGGAGGCTCTGGAGAGCGCACGTCAAGCCAACGCTACAGTTCACAACAACAATAATTTTGTCTATTTTTATGTCCCCTAATTAAATAAAAAGACTCGCTTGAAAGTTGAATGTGATTGGTAGATGAAGCTATAGTTTCTATTACACTTCCTCACCAATCTCTCTCTTTCCTTTTCTTTGTGAATCTTTGTTTCTTCGTTGAAACCAACATGGCTCCCAACACTTAGGAACCTCAAGCTTCTCACTCTCTCCCTGTAAGATTTCTCTGTTTTGTTTTATTATCCCAATATGGATTGTCTTTATCAGATTTGGTCTGTTATAGTTTTGACTTCTTTGTCATCTTTTTATATCTTTCGACAAAGATTTCACTGAGATCACTCTTTAGCTGTTGATTTTTTTTATCTTCTTCAACAGACTTTCAACTCAGCAAACTGCACTTAATCTTGGATCTCTTTCACTTTTCCATTGAACTTTACAACATAAGCTATGCAAACTGAGGAACTTTTGTCGGCTCCACAGACTCCTTGGTGGAATGCTTTTGGATCTCAGCCGTTGACTATGGAGAGCCTCTCTGTAGACGCTTCTGATTCATTCCCCGGAGTTAAGGAAGTTACTCCGGAGACAGAACAAGGTGTAGTGGATAAACAAAGCTCTACAACTCTCTTCACTTTATCATCTAAACTTCTCAATTATCATTAATCGAAGCTTTTGGAATTTTCCAAGTGGGTTTTAGTGAAAATGCTAGATTACACAAGCCCTAACATATATTAATAGCCTTGCATGAAGACATTACCTCTCTTCTTGCACATTACAAGAATGAATAAAAATGTTTTAAAGTACTTTTTTTAATTTTCTGATTTTAATTTAGGTGGTAGACAGAGTTCATTAGATGTGCCAAAGCCTCATGTTGCTCTCCCGATGCAATCAGCTTGCTTCGACTTTGGATTTGCTCACCCAACGGTAATGTTTCTTTGCAATGAAACATCTCATAAAACCTATCAATTCCTTTATATTGTTCCTAAGTATTTTCTGTATTTTGTTTTCATGTAGATCTACACAAAGCATCCTCGTGTGGAACAATACTATGGAGTTGTTTCAACCTATGGACCTCAGAGGTCGTCAGGCCGAGTAATGCTGCCTCTAAAGATGGAGACAGAACAAGATGGCACTGTCTATGTGAACTCAAAGCAATACCATGGAATCATTAGGCGACGCCAGTCCCGTGCAAAGGCTGATAAACTGAGTATAGGTCGTAAGGTAGCTTACTGAAACTACTTGATAACGATAGCTTACTGAACTACTTGATAATGTTGGCGCAAGTTCATTCCCAAATGTTTCCTTATGTTATGATGTTGCAGCCATATATGCATCACTCACGCCATCTCCATGCTATGCGCCGTCCTAGAGGAACTAGCGGACGTTTCTTGAACACTAACAAAGCTGATGCTGCTAAGCAATCTAAACCAAGCAATTCTCAGAGTTCTGAAGTCAACGGGGCCATCAACTCTTCAAGGGAAGCAAATGGGCCTAATCTCTCGGGATCAGAAGTTACAAGTATGAACTACTATCTAAATTCATCAGTCTATTCTATAGGTGGCATTGTCATACCTAGCAAGTGGATTGCTGCAGAAATGGATATTAACTGCTGCAATCTTAATATCTAATCAGCAGATAGGGATAAGACAAGGTTTAGTTCACGTGTCTTCTGTCTTGTCCCTTATGTTTCAGCCAAACGGAGAGAGGACTTGTATACCATCCGTTTGGTTGTAGACAGGCAAATCATCTTTGGCTCATCCTTCAACATGGTTGTTTATACGGCCAAGTGAGTAAACCCTTTATTTATCTTCAATTAAAAATAAAACTAGTGAAGAACAATGATGCATTTGCTAGTACCCTCTTGTTCCAACGAGTGTGGTGTATGGAAAAATTACAAGTTAATGAGGTTTATGTAACAATGTTAAAGACTATAGATGTGATCAAACCATAAGGTTCTTCTTGTTAATAGACATGAACCATTTTTAGATTCGATCTACTAATACAAACTAAAACAGATCCCTTCTCCAATCTAAACATTTATCAAACTCTCAACATCTTTGTAATTAAGCAAGAAAAATCTTTAGGACCAAACTCCTAATCGTTGTCAAGGATTGGTCGTGTCAAGATCTGACGCACTCTTTATATCTGTCTTACTGCTGCTTCATCTTTGTTATATTTGGTCTGAAAAAATTGGGTTATGTTGAGATCTTCATTTGCCTTAGAGACAGATAAGCAAGGAGACGATAACCAAAAATCATGACAACGAGTGCGACTACTTCAGTTAGTCCACTGTCGATTCTCATCCCATTGATGGATTCAGCAAAGTCTTTATATTGTACTTTAAGAAGAAGCTTGTAAGTGTGGTAGTTGAAAGATAAATAACGTATCCACGAGATGAAGACTGGCACTTTCTGTGAGAGACCCAAAAAACCAGAGAATATCAATAAAACAGAGGAACTCAAGAAACAGGGGAATTCAAGAAACAGAGGACTTCTTGCCTTGACAAAGAATCCTCCGGCGAGCATGAAAGTCATGACAGTTACTGAAGCCAAAGTTGTCGCCTTTTTTAAATCCATTAAAATGGCACCAATGGCAAGTCCAAGTCCCTACCAGAGAATTTTTTATTATTATTATTGTTATTTTATTCATATAAAGATGGGTTTATGTGAGTTTGAACATACCTGAGCTGCAATGATGCAAAGGAAAACAGTAAGCATGCTTAAGAAGAAGGGATATGGACTGAGACGAAGACCTGTCATGAAATAGACCACAACAAGGAAGAGAAATGGTAGGATAAAGTCAAGAGGGAGATCACTCGTGGTCCGAGCTAGGAAATATGCACTTAATCTGTACATATCCGCAGCTCTCTCTTTATTCAGCATCGCTCGTTCTTGAGGAAACGCAAAGATCGCTGTGAAAACAGGGAAAAATCCCCAAAAAACAGCTATGAAGAAGAGCAAACCAGCCTGCAAAACAAAGGCAGAGGAATGATATTAAGAGTGTGTGCATATAAGCATAAAAGCCGACTAGAACAGACCTGATCTTGTAGTCCTCTTGGAGTTCGAATGTCCGATTGCCACCAAAGAAGACCTAAAATAACAGCTGTGGAAAGAACTTGTGTAACACGTAACCAACTGAAGTACTCATGTCTCCGTTCTTTGAGTCCTCTACAGAAGAGTATACAGTATTGCTCCCACCAGCTCGCTCCCCATTGTCGTTTTAGATGTAAAACTTTGGCCTTAACTTCTTCGTCAAGCGGCACAGGATCCAATAGTTTCTTCTTCTCTTGTTCTGCAACTCTAGTCTCGTATGCCTCCACTAGATACTGGTTACAAAATTTCAGATTTGGTTTATGAGAACCTTAATTTGCTAAAGAGATGTGATTACCTCATGAACAGCTGCAGGAGATGGCTTGCCAGATTGAGTTTCTCTGCCTGAATTGCCAACTTGAACTCTATCATCTAACTCAGAAGGAACAGATATATCACTGATGTTACCATTGGCGAGATCGAGTAAGAACTCAGCAGGGTTCATGGCAATAAGAGGAGAGCATCCAATGGAAGAGAAGTAAACTAAAGCTTCTGATGATTTCCCAAAATAAAGAAGACTTCCTCTTCCTAGTAGAATTAACTTGTCGAATCTATGGAAGAGTCTACTTGATGGTTGATGTATCGTTGTGATCACTGTTTTTCCCGCCTGTTTCCAAACACATTTTTGATAAGATTCAGACAAAGATCACAACTTGTCTGAAACAAACAAACAAACCTCGGCGATGTCATGGAGAATGTGGATGGTTCTAAGAGCAGTGGTGGAATCTAAACCAGAGGTTGGTTCATCAAGAAGTAATAGAGAAGGATTAATAATGATCTCGTTTCCAATAGAAACTCTTTTCCTCTCTCCACCTGATACACCACGAACAAATGCTCCACCGATCATAGTGTCTTGGCACCTGAAACCATATGATTTCACATCAAAGTTTTACATTTTTATGATATTTGTTGAGAATAAAAATGCAACAAACCTCTCCAAACCCAACTCTTGGATAACATCAAAAGCTCGTTGCTCCTTTTGCTCTCTTGTAAGAGTCTTGGGAAGACGTAGACGAGCAGCGTAGTTTAGTGTTTCTTTCACTGTAAGATGAGCAAAAAGAACATCGTCTTGAGTCACAAACCCAATCCTGCCACAAAACCAAGCTGTTAAGTCTCCAAGTGTATTATTATGAGAACAAGAGGATTTGAGTTATAGGTCAAAAATACTGACTTGCTTTTCAAGAATTTAGAGTAAGGCTTGTCGTTGTAAGTAATAGAGCCTCCAGTAGAGGATTGAGAGACTCGACCACCAAGTAAGCTAAGAAGACTTGTTTTGCCACTCCCTGAAGGTCCCATGAGAGCAAGAACTTCACCAGGATTCACACTCCCAGTTATCCCAGTTAATATCTCTTTCTCTTCAGATGAAGTCATTTTCTTAATCACCACTTTGTATGTAACATCTCTGAACTGCATTAGATTCACAATAATCACCATTATGAGACTAACTCATTAAACCTATTTTTAGAAATCTTATCACACATTTTCACTTCTTCGCCTCTTTGTGTGTTTTCAAACAAGACTAAAGACTATGAATAATCTTAAGTCTTGATACATAAGTTTCATGTAAGATGAGATTCAAGACTTGAGCCTGATGAAAAATGGATAAGAGACAAATGTGTGATAGTTCTGATCTCCTCTCAATGCATGTGCAAACTAGTACCAAAGGAGATCAATCTCTTTAGAGAAAATTGTATACCTTGAGAAAAATGGGTAATGTTGGTTCTGCATGGAACTTAGGCTTCTTGATTCCGGCTTCAGTGTCTTCCTCTGAAACAGTTAGGTAAAGTCGCTGATTCATAGTTTACTCAGTAAATAAAAAGAATTTAGTGACTCAGTGTGTGAATCTTTAAGTAGATGAATGTTAACACCAAAAAACTATGGTAAGTGAATGAGCTTATGTTATACGATAAGTAAAGTATATGTTGGCCAATCTTTGTCAGCCACCGTCTTTATAAGAGATTTAGACTTTGAGGTACATTATTAACAGATTATAAACAATAGATCAAAAACTAAGAACTCTCTTAGTTGGGACCCACAATGTTGACTAATTAGTAGAGATATTTTGACTTATTCTTACATGTTGTTTACCTACTTATGTCCTAAAAAGCTGTTATAATGAAAATTTTACAAATCACCAACTTTATTTGTCTTTTTTCCATATTTATTTAATTATTTTGTTATGTGCCCATAACAAATACAATAAGAAAGAGTAAATGAATCATATATACTGAAAAATAAGAGTTCTCCATATTAACAAGAAAAAACAAATGATTTTAATATTTCGTCAAAATAAATATGATGGTTATCAAATAAAAGAGAACAACTACGACAATAAATATAGTAAATTATTGATTTCGAATAATTCCCTAAAACAAAAATACTCTGAACGACAAAATATCAACACGTAATAAAATGAAAAGAACAAAAATACTAAAAAAATTATAACACTCTTTATGTAGAAGTGGTAGGCATGCATTAATTTTTACTTTAAGCAACTAATAACAAAACTTTTGTTAACGTTGGATTTTTTTAAATCTTTTTTAATAGGCCAACAACAACATATAATATAAGAACAGTTTGTACTCTTATACAAAATAAGTTATTTTATACAACAGCAATATCAATATATCATGTAAAATATTTATGCTTTCTCTTTAACGGAAAAATAATAATAAAAGCTTGCCTATATAAATAAATTAATTGCACGCACCACGGAATTATCAATTAAAAAGGAAAAAAAAAAAAGTGAAAAAAAAATTAAGTGGTGGAAAGTTTCTCTTGCACGAGAAAGAGGACACGTGGTGAAAACTTGGAGGCCAATTAAATCATTTATTCATGCAAAAAACAAAAGCAAGGCACACCAATCATACATCAGTTGTTATCATTTAATTGCATGTCATAAATGACGAAACTACCCTCTCAGTATGGGAATTACCTTAACTAGATTGACGAAACTACCCTCTCAGTATGCGAGCACCGTAACTAAATTAACGAAACTACCCCTTGGGCTTTAAACAGTGATATGAGTTCACACGACTTACGTATATTCTCGTCGTCGCTGAACGGTTTCGAGTCGGAGATTTCCTCCGGCGGCATAGCGAAGCCGGTGAAGGAAAACGAAAGCCCTAGCGATGCACTTGACGCACGGCTCAGAGCTGCGCCGCTGCTCACTTCTTCTAGCTCAAGCTTTAGCTGAGCGCTTCTAGACTTCCTTATATGTGTTCCGGCTCCGCTACTCCTCCCCGGAGACGCCCCCATCATCAACCTCCGACTTGATTTTCTCGACAACGTCCCTCCTCCTCCTCCAATAGCCGCCGGTGCTGTTGCTGGTACACCATTAGCGTCCATGGAACCGTGAGGTGATTTGATGGCTGCAGCCACCGTCTCATATAGCTGCTCCGATCGTGTTCGAGCTAAACCGGAGGCCAAAGGTGGCTTATCCAATGACATTTTTGGCCTTTACAGAAAATGTCGACCATAAGTAAGAAATCATAATTCTTAGCCATAATTAATACGTTCAAGATCATATATAGACTTATTATATATATATGTATCGAAACATTAACGAATATAAGCATAGATATAGATATGATATAAATTAAAAATACGCATAACAATGAGAAGATGGATATGTTTTTCTTAGGATATAGAATCGATACCTTTAGGAACTAAGAGATAAACCACTGTTGGAAAGAGGTACTTTGTTTTATGGAAGAGATGATATAAAAGCTTGAAACTTGTGACACCCAAAGCTACTTCATCAACCTTCTTTATATAGTCGCATTTATTAGTGATTCGCCGCTAATTACGATGATACCCTTAACTTCAACCTTATAATAAATTAATTAATATATGTATATATACAATACCTTAATGGTTGTCGTAAGTAGTTTTATCCGAAAGTAAAAGTAACAAAATTCAGATATAATGGTATCAAATTTTACAATAATAGTAGTTAAATCCAAAACCAAAGTTTATAGTATGTGACCCATTAGACAGACTAAGACGAGTATCCCATCAATAATATGTATAAATTATATTTATGAAAATAAAGGTGGATTCATATTCTAAGCGATGAATATAACATGACAAGTAATAGCGATAGTTTGCGGACACGATGTTTCCAGCTAAGTATGAAGCTTCATACCATCCTGACCGTACACGTGGTGGGACATATCAATATTGCTATATATACATGTTTTCTAGTATATCAACATTAAGCATTTGTAATTATCAACTTTTTTTAATATTTTAAGTTCAATTTTTACTAGAAAAGTGACAGTTTGTATTTTGTAAGAGCGAGATTTTGAAGTTTTTGCTTGTAAAACTCATCGTTTAATTGATGTAACCTGAACTAATCATTCTTTCACATAAAATTTTATGAATTTAATGCATATGCATCCCTATTTAGTAATCTTTATTAGTGCATTTTGGCTTCTTTCACAATTTTCATGTTATAAAATATGACAAAAATCATTTGATTGCAATATTTAACAAAAAAACAAAAGCTAAATTTTTTTTTTTATTAATTTACTATTTCTCAATTTTAACTTCGAAAAAATAATTAAAAATAATTTAAATGATATAAACATATGAAAATTTTAAATACGTAATTAAACAATAGTTTGTTAATTTAAGCATACCAGATGCTATATGGTCTTTTAACTCATACTCACTCTGTTTTTTAAAGAGTGTAATTTTGATATTTTTCACATAAATTAAAAAAAACATATTATTATATTATTTTAATTTCATTTAATATGCTATTATTTAACTAATACTGAATAAAATTTAAATAGTTTTAATTTTAAGTTAGGGTAAATTAAAAATTGATGTTAAAATTTACATTTCCAATGCAAAATAATACTCTTAAAAAAAATGAAACCTAGAAGGTATAGTATTTTAAAATCAAAAGTTGAATATCCGTTTATGAATATATAAAACATTTTCTCGAATTTTTCCAGCTACTTTTCTAATTTCTATAACTATATCGAACAAAATGCAATGCATTTCAAATTAGGAATTATCTTATAACGACTGAGACATGCATGTTCATTTTTTTCTATACAAAATCCTTGAATACTCAACCGTAGACGTGTCCGGCTAATTCCAAAGTAATGTTCAATCTATTCTTTATATATACACACATTTCAGAAAATATATATATATATATATCAATCAAGGGTATAGTATTTATTTTATTTATTTCCCCGACTACAAAACTTTTAGCATTAAATTGTCTTAACCTTATTAGCTTATCAGATTAGCCCTGACGAAAGACAGCAAAAGAAGATAAAATAAAAAGGACAGTTTTGATTTTATTTGTTAATTTTATATTTGTACGAAAATATTATGAGGCTTTAGTTCAATCTTATGTTACCTCTAAGATAGGGCACTTCCTCAAAAAGTTGGTTTTGGCTGCTTTCTTCTTCCCAAATATGTTTTGTACCCAAACTATTTTTTTTTATTTTCTTTTTCTTTTTTTGGTTAGTTTTTGAGATTTATTTAGCTTTCGTTACGGAATTTTCGTACTTATTATCGTCACATCTTCGTAAATATTACGTCCATTGAGAAAACATAGCTTCATATAATTATTTTGATACAATCTTGTGTGTAATTAGTCTGGGCGTTGGTTTGGTTCGATTTGTAATAGTCGATAGTCGGGTTTCTAAAATTTTATAAAACTCACCGTTTAAAGACTGAATAAACACATCGGTTCGGTTTGTTATTCGGTTTTTTAAAAAATGATAAAACTCACCTTTTAAAATCCAATAAACACATCGGTTCGGCTTGACTTTTAAAAGTTTGAGTATTAAAACATCTTCGATCGGTTTGGTTTTGGATATTAAAACATTTCCGATCGGTTATTATATTTCAGTTTTAGTTCGGTTCTAAAATAAAAATAACAATTTATTTTACTTTTTTGATTTATTTGAGTTATTTCGGTTTGATTGGATTTAAAAATAAATAAAACATATATCAAATATTATACTAAAATAAAATAAAAACCAGAAAAGTAAAAAAAAAAATATCGGTTTATTCTGTCATCGGTTTGGTTCGGTTCGAAATTCGGTTTTCAAAAATTTGAAAAATCCACCATTTAAGATCAAATAAGCATATCGGTTCGGTTTTTATTTTTTAAATTCGAATCGATTCGATATATGCGGTTTGATTTTTATGTCCAAGACTATGTGTAAGAAATAATTATGATAGATTAGTGACGTATGGGTAAATCAGGAATTCTAAAGAGCCACTCTAATATTTAAAGAGGACCCAAAAAGTAAATATATTTGTAGTAATTTATTTTGGTCAAAACTTATAGTGATATTTAAATCTGAATTAATAATTGAAACACATGATTGTTATGAAGAAGTAATTTATTTAAAAATTGACTTACGCCAACCAAAAGTACTATAATAAATAAATTCGATGTGAGGTCAACATGATAATTAAATGAATAAATTGGTACGTTCTGTGTAAGTGTTTGTACTGTCTCAACGTGTAGTCACTTACAGTAGTGCAAGAAAGCTATGGACAAGTTGTGGTTTTGTCAAGGATTGATGATGTCTTTATTATTACAAAACCGATTGATAAATTAAGCTGGCCCAACCTTTTGTTCCTTTGTCATTGGATTCTTTATGGCCATAACGTCTTCCATTGTTTCTTTTGCGTTTACATTTTATATTCTAGAAAATCGTAACTTATTTAACATTTTGTTATTTTATAAACATAATATTGAATATTAATTAGTTATACTGTTATTATTATTATACACTCTTGCACATAGTATATATATTCTTGAAGATACATGTCTCTACTTGGGGACAAGCAGCCACAAAGATGCATCCACGTGGCAAGATAGGATCCCTCCCCCACACTGTCTGGTCGGTAGTTGAAACGTTAGTTGTCGACTTGGCGCGCCATCTCTTTTTTTCTTTGATCGTTAATATACTATGCTTTTCAATTAATGGTTTTATGTGTATTTTTGTCGCATTTATTTTACATTTGTGCTTTCCCATTACAAACTAAATTCAGCTGTTATGATATTTCTTACTAAGAATTCTACTTGTTTAAACAGATATTGAACGCAAGTGTCATTGGGAGAGTTTCGTTATTTTCTTAGACTCACCGATAAAACAATTTGCTTTTGAAGTTGCCTTGTTTGGTGATGGTTGATGGGACCAGTAGATAACAATCTCTTAGTCACGTGGCTTCTTCTCATCAAGGACGGCACCGTCCCTCTTCTCGTTTTTTATTTGGTGTTTTTAATGCTTTAATATTATTTAGTGCTAAATCTTTCTTCTTAGTATATATATGTATGCAAATAAGCTCGAAAATATAAAATATATTAATCAAAACAATGTTCACTAATTTTTTTTAATTCCATTTTTGCTACTACAAATCTATTTTTTGTTTACAATAGAAAAAAAATATGTGACGACTCTGGAAATAATCATGCTAGGTTTACACTTTACAGCTAAGCATGGTCTTTTCCCCATCGAACTCGGCCTCGATGAACCCGCAACTCGTCGTTCTAATGCTTAAAAGCCTGAATAGTCTTCTCCCTCTTATATATCAAATCTTCAAGAGCCAAAAAAAATTACTATAGAATATAGAGAGACTTGTGGTTTAGACAACAGATGGTGCAGTATATCTTATACAGTTGCCCATAGCTGAGATTCTCTAGGATATAGAGTTTATGTTTTATGAGAGATCCTTGTCTTTTGGACTTCTTCACATTCTTAACAGCTTTTCGATTGACTATTGTATAATTGCCTATTTGAATATAACCCATCGGTAAAATGGGTAGAAAAACCCTCATGTTTTTCAAAAACATATTAAAAACTCTCAACTTTTTTTGTGGGTAATTAAACCCTCATCTTTAAATAAATGGTAAACTAACCCTATGCACAATAAACAAAGTAAAATATTTTATTTAAAAAATTCTGATTTATTTATTTTCTAAATTAAAGTTCAATTTTTTTTTCTAAAATTATGTTTTATTAACAAAAAAAATTTTCAAAGATTAACACATTTATTTTCTTTAGTTCAAATTAGCTAGAATTTTGATTTTTTAATTTAATTTTAAAAAGATTGATTAAAATTATTATCAAAATTCAGATCTGGATTTCATTCCGTTTCTACTGAAATATAGCTAAATAGTGATTAACTATTACTAATATATTCAAATTTTCTATTTTTAAATTAAAACATTTCAGTGTTAAAATTGATGTATTTTCAAATAATATAAAATATTGTTTGGATTGATGTTAATAAATTTGTGTGTTTGAACCAAATAACAATTTATTAACATTATATATTACTTGTGATATTAAAAATTAGTTTATATTATTTTTTNATTAACATTATATATTACTTGTGATATTAAAAATTAGTTTATATTATTTTTTATTAAATTTAGTAACCCACCCAAATGAATATTCATTAAATAAAAAACTCAAATTAAATACATATCATACTTTAAATATATTCAAATATTAGATATATAACATGAAATAATCACTTTTATATAAAAACTATTTAATGATAAAATAATATCAAAATAAATTTTAGATTTAGTTTTGATATATTTTCATAAATACATAAGTGTTGTTTAAGATAATAAAATAATATAATTTACATACAATTTTAAAATAAAAATTTGATTATTAAATGTCTATAACAATTATTTTGGTTTTGTATATAGTTAATTGATATTAGGGTTATTTTTAATATTTATAAGAATGTGAGGGTTTAAAAACCCATAAAAAAGTTAAGGGTTTTTTAAATGTTTTTATAAAACGTGAGGGTTTTTTTACTCATTTTCCCTAACCCATCTAGCAAAAAAGATTTTAGAGAGATGTTGCGGAGCCTGAAAATCTCACCAAACGAATTGGATGGAATAAAGCAAAACCATAATAATAATTTGAAAATACAAAGAATACAATCCATGAGTCAAAAATCTTCTTAAACCCTGAAATTACAAATGTTTCGGTATACTATAAACAATGAAAGCCAAACAGTGCTCCCGAATCCAAGCAACGGGCTTCCATATTTTTTTTTCAAAAATAAAAATTGCATGTGCAAATAGTCTCTCTCACACATTCCATATATTAACACAAAAGTATTGAAGCACGTAGGATAAGAAAGAAAAAAAAAAGAAAAAAGAAATAAAAACACATTATCAATGCTTAACCCAAAACCCTATCAGACCAAATTCTCTACAACATCCTACTACAGTCATCATCACACTCGCTCTTACCCTCCTTGGTCCAACGTGGCTACCACAATGTCTCGCTGACAGTTTTNTCGTAAGTGTGTCGGTTCTATAAGTACATTCCCAAAAGTTAGCGAAAGAGGGACTTTGGTTGGCTAATAAAAGTAAGAAAAATTTACCTGGTTTGCAGCATAAGCTCTCTTAGGAGTAGTGTCAGTATGCTCTAAGCCGAGGTACTGCTCAAAAGCACCATACACATCTCTTCTCTGTTTACCATTTTCAACCCCAAGACACAGAACAAAAAAAGTTAGATCTCCGATAATAGCTTATGAGCTTTTCTATTAAATTAGAGGAGAAGGACGTAAGTACCTGAAAGCGGTTATAAACAACATCTGTGTTCTGCAAGTACTCTGGACGCCCCATTGACATAAACGCAAACTTCCACTACATAATGAATCAAGGTATTAAGAATTTGTACCAATTCCGTCTAACAGGTACTAAGTCATGTATACCTTGGCAAAGTCCTCATCGGATACATGAAGCTTCTTTTGGATACGGTTTTTTATTTCTTCAAGGGTTTCACCTTCATGGATTACCAAGAAGAAGGGCTCACCAAAGTTTTGCACATGCTGAGGAACAAACAAACAAATATGATACTGATAAGACAAGTTGCCACGCTACCCCATTTAAGACTCTAGAACTCTTATAACACTTCTACAACAAAAGCTTGATAAACTGATTATCACCTGATTTTGCCCAGTCTCATTAGCAAAGTGGTACACAAGAATTAAGCGATCATTTGGACCAATATTCTTCTCTTCTTCTGGAACCTGAGATTTAAAAAAAAAAAACAGAAGTCAACATCTCTGAAGGATGGAACTAAGAAAAATAGAAGGCGCCGTCTAGTAACATACCTCCTCAGCTCGTAAAGTCCAGTACTGGTCATTTATATTCTCAATTCTTTCAGTTGATGGGAAAATCTGCAAGGCATACCAGCACAAATTTCTTCAGGAGATATGTAGTCAAGAAGTCATCATCTTAAGTTCATGAAAACATTGACTACAATTGAAGTGATAAAAAGTCGCTTGTTACCTTGTAGATCTTGTGATAAAACACTTCAAGTAATCTCAGTTCTGCATCTGGATGTGAAAGCTCTACCTGTATCAGGCATAGACCTTATAGATTCACTTGCACAACATCGAATGTAATATTATAGAGAAATGCATTAAAATCAAAAGCCTGAAAAACTAAATTTCCTTGGCAACAAACATGGAGGTCAGCAGTGTGTCCAAAAATTTGGATGCGGCTTTAGCGCCTTCAATCCCAGTGGATTGTCAATTTAATGTAGTTCTCTCAGTGATATACAGACAAGCCAGAGAGCAACAATCCAGAGATCAATTGAAAAGAAAAATAAACGTCTATTTCCAAAACTAAACAAGCCATTTGACTGAGAAATAGCAACAAGATGGACCCACCTTTGTTTTAAGTTCATTAATAACATCTCCCACTGTGCTTTGTTTAGGTAGTCTGATGTTGTGGATTACGACCTGTTCAATTGGTAAAAAAACTTTGAATGTTAATCCAATATACAAAAGAAGACTACAAATCACAAATACACATCTACACATACTTCTTCCTTCGTGGCATGATGGAAAGCAACTTTCAAGGTCTTAAGACCTTGCAATTCTGGAAGAGGAATGTCCAGAATTTCGTAATACAAAATGTCAGACGTCTGAGAAAAAAAAAGCAAACGAAAGCAAACATGTATTATTATAATTATCTCATCAACATAACATGTATATGTGGTAAATGAATGAACAAATTACACTACTTCACATCAGTTACCTGATTGTAGTGAACTAACATATCTGACAAATGATCCACTCCACGGTATTTGATAGGCTGAGGCTTGGGTTGCTGAGAATAGCAATTGTGAGATGTAAGCCTAAGTTTGGATGGATCGTCTAGACAAAGCTCACGGGCCACTCTTTCCACAACATCGTCATAAGTGTGCAACTTTGACCTAAAAAATTAAAATAATTATGAAATTTCACTGAAATCAGCTTGAAACATATTTGTCCACATTAGATGTCCACATAGATACTTACAACTCCAGGTTAAACGCATCATCTTTAGGTTTTTCCAGAGCACGGAACCGTACCAGCTACAAAATCACAAACCAAAATAGCTAATCACTAACAAAAATTATGCCAGCTAGAAACAACTTCACAGAACATCCTCAAATTTGAAATGAAGACATGAATGCTCAACAGTAAAGGATGCTTGCATACCAGCACAATAGAAAGATGTGAGCATACATTTTTCTCACATTCCATGAAAATATTAGGAACTAGTAGTACAATTACTATATGACAAGTGAAATTTAGAGCTGCTGCAGGAGACAATTCTACTAAAGCACGAAATATAATATACTTATTTGCCATTTGAAAGAAAGCTAATACTTAGAGAGCTATTCTTAGCCTAACTCTACCGAGCTAAACTTTAGGAAGCAGTACTTAGAAGAATTATACATGTCTATTCTGAACATATTCAAGAAAAGAAGGCACAGCTGGGTAGCGGCATTCAATCTCCTTGTTAACAAGAGGGTTCTGAAAGCAAATGATATCTCCATCTTCAATCTGAAAGCAAGAAACCCAATGTCACCAAAGAGAAACGAGACTGAAATATTTCAGAAGTAGATACAAAATAAACATTACTTGACACAATCGAAATGAAGTTTTCTTATCCAAGAGTTCGCACATAACACAAGGTTCAAACTTGATTTCCTGTAAATAATCCCCAAAAACAGTCAAATAGCATAATGTATAGTTACAAGCAAGATAAAAAGGTTAAGAGGCACTAGCAGCAGCAAACCTCAAAAAGTTCTATTTCTTCATCAAGAGCAAAGCCAACCATTTCATTCAGTTTCCCAGTTATATCCATAGGCTTACTGGAACTTTTCACCATCAGTCTGCCAGCATAGCTGGTAGCACAAGAAATAAAATACAACGAAAACGAGGTATAGTGAAAATAAACACAACAAAACAAAAAGGTACAAAAGAAGACAACAGTTTGAAATTTTCTGATCACCAAAAAATGGAAGAAATGCCTTATTATTGAAGAATAATTGTTACTTAAGTTGTAACGGACCACTTTATATATAAGTCAGAGCAAAGATGTGGAAAACAAGATTACCTTAACACTGCCTTCTCAGGATCATAAAGCTTAAAGAAAAGAAGAATATCTTCTTTTGATTTTTCAGGAGGAGGAATGGGACGCAAATCCTGAATTATTTAAGAACAAGTAAGAAATTTTAGCTCATCTTCCTAGTTGATCAATTAGCTTCTGTTTTTCTGACTTCATACCAGGTGCTCTACTTCCAAAAACAGCTTTAGTTCTGCAGTGTTTGCCTTGTTAGATGCTTCTCTTATTTGTCCAACCTAAAAATCCCATTTCCCAAAATAAATACATTTGTACATTATGCACATAAAGTTACAATAAGGAACTCTTACATAATTCCAAGTTATAAAGATAAAGTTTCTTGCATAAATCAGCCAAGTTCATTTTTTTTAAAAAACAGAGAAACCTGTGCTAGGAAATTCTAAATACTAACAAAATAACAGCCACCAAACAACAGGATAAGAAAAAAAAGGGGGAAATCAGATCATTAGATGTAAAGATTATAATATAGGAAACAAATGATTGTGGACGATTGGATTCTATAACAGTATTAAACTATTATTACCATACAAACTCGTATATCCAGAAGAAAGTGGCAAACTACATGCATGAGTAGCATTCAGAAGGATAAAACTACCTGCTGTAATTCCTCCTGAGGCGTAAGGGGGCGATTGGGACGGTAGGTATGGTTTTGTCGCTTTGCCCAAATCCAGAACCTCTGTAACTGAACAGGTATACCAAATTCTTTGGCTACCTCCTCCTATATCAGCATATAATTGAAGGTCAAAGATTCCTTATGTTTAAATTGCAAATACATAAAGCAATAATTAGTTAACAGAAATTTGAGAATTCTCATTAAATCCAGATCAAATTTTCTTCGTCTTCAAGGTAGAATCAAGTTATCAGAAAGACTGTTTTCACATAACCCATTCGAAAATAAAAGATACTCAGGAATATACCTTAAATTGTTGAAATGGTGTCTGTTTCTGGATCCGGAAACTGCGAACTTTGTCATGATCAACAAGATCAAAATATATATCCTTCCCAATTTGTTCCTTAAGGTCTTCATCTCTTGCAACCTTTCATGTTAACAAAGATTATATTAATTACAACAGTACCAAAATTCCACTCTGAAACAGTTAAAAACTATTACCAGGCACATTTATCAAGGAAGAACAAACCTTAATTATCGTAAATAGGTGAGCTTGTGCCTTGTATCTTCTTTTATCTTCCTTTTCTTCTTGTTCTTTTTTCAACCTCACCTGTGAAAATGTAAACAACTGATCAGGTAAAACCAAGACGCAGTTACTGCGAAAATTCCTGAAATTATTTTACCCTTAAATGTTCTGCAATGTCTTTCTCATCAACGTTACATATTATTTTATCTTTGTCACTTTGCCGAATATACACAAGCATGTACGCGTTCGAATATTTAGTGAATTTGAAAGGAGGGTTATTGAAACCAGGATTAGTCTGAGGTAGCTGAAAGGCACCAAAGAAAATATCAGGCAAGAGGAATTAAGAATAAGGTACAAATCATAGATAACGTAGCAAGAAAATGAAACCTCTTCTTCACCACCATATTGCTCCTCCAATGCCCTTTTCAGATCTTCCTTGGTTACTCGTTCATCGTCAAATTTATACCTGAGAATAGCAGTTTAAACTAGTATACAAGCAGAAAAAAATGTCTATGAGGAATGCACAGACAAATATGTTCATAATAGCCATCTGAAACCAGCATTAGAATCAACTACTTGGTCGCCCCCTGACTATGAAACTTGTCCGAGCATAAAAAACAGTGGATGTTATTCCATAATAGAAAGATGCGTACCACTGGTCTGAAAGTGTAGGCCTTATGAAAGCGTAATAGTGCCCACCATGTACACCTCCACTATGAACTAAAACACTGCAGACAAATGTCAGCTGGCAATTCAAGCAGGAAATGTAACAAAAACAAATGAAATGATAAACTCTTCGTGTCTTTCATTCTAATAAAAATACTAATTAACAGTGCATGTACATGTGTAAATCAAACTTACGTGAGATGGCATACCATATATTCAACGGTGGCATTTTATAGAGAATCTAATCAGTAAGCAAGCTCCTGTGAAACTACAACATCTAAAAGTTAAAATATATACCTGTGAAGTGTATAAAGGTTGCAGACACTCCTGTCAGCATCAGGGGATAGATACTTTCCGTTCTCTCTATCAAGATCCAATTCAAGAGGGAATTCATAACGATCATTTATCTATCAATAAAAACAACATCAAGATTGAAAAAATAAGGGCACCACCAAACGAGAATGTATAATTCATAGTCACAATCACATGTTCACTTCCTAGGCACATTTTTTTTTTGATAAAACTTCCTAGGCACATTCGACTTCAAATACTAACCTTCACCATGGTGTCCCTCATAAAGTCATATTCAAACCTCTTGAGCTGGAGTTGAAGAACCGGTGGAAAGTCGATGAAAAGAACTCCTTTTTTTGCATCCTGAAACAATAGACATCAAGTTGCTCCAGAATAAGACTGGATAAGGGGAGGGGACTGCATTATTAATAATAACAGTGAGGTTGGTAATTATTTAGCTTGGCTAAGAAGATGATACTGTTCAAAAAGTTTCACAAGATCTCCTAGTTAGATTGCTTCACAAAACTCTCGCATTATCAACAACCAGCACCTTTTAATATGCGGATATTAAAGGTGAAAAAAGAGTTTCTAGGTACACAAATAGGCCCGTTGTGAATAACTCAACCATTCTCAGAACGCAAAATGATAGAAGAAAGAGTGAGGACAACTGACCTGTAAACCATGTCCTTCTGCATGATATTTGTTATCTCCTTCAAGACGTTCAACTTCAACATACTTGTCAAAAGAAGCATAAACATCTTTGCAGCCTTTAACATCCAGCTGAAGGTCTGCCATAAGATAGAANTCTTTGCAGCCTTTAACATCCAGCTGAAGGTCTGCCATAAGATAGAAAATGACAATAAAGTTGACTTGATAGAATACGACAACAGAGTGCAATGAATAATACTATACCGTAGAATGATTCTTTCCGTGTCGATTTGTAATCTACATTTATGCACTCAATATAATTCATATGGTGACCCTCAAATAGCTGTTGTATTGTTCCCTCCACAACAGTTCCCTACAAAGGAAAGAAAAAAAAAAGCTCGAAACAAGGAACACCAACTGATGAATAAACCATGAACAGCGAAAAAATTACCTTCATTTTGTCCTCAAGCTTTTCACAGAGAACCCGATTGAGTTCTTGGACATCATGTTGCATGAAAGAATCATATGTATCCCAACCAAACGACTTCGTCAGCTCTTTTGTTGCAACACTAGTGTCATTATACTGGAGCTTGTAAAATAAACTTTGAAGAGCCAATGGTATACTTGCTGTGGGCAGATCGTTCTCAGTTGTCGGCATGTGGTATACAGCCTACATGCAAAATTAAGTTTTCTTGTTTAAGATTCAGAGATAAATTGTAAGATTTAGCAAAGTGAAGAAAAAACACATATATATCTAACCTTTCTGAAGTAAGGTATGTGGTATAGTGTCTGTAAGAGAGAATTCATGTAGCACGTTGCACCTTGGTTCTTGAGACCAACAAAACCAGTCTCTTTTTTAGAGTCATATGACCAGTAATCAAGAACCTTACGTACAGCGACTTCAGCTTCAACCAAAACAGTATCATTCACTAAATATCCTCTACTAGGATCATAGAGTTCGCTGAGAGGCATGAAAGATGTAAATCCCCAATCGCTTTCTCTTGAATTAAATTGATGTTGCGTTTCTGCAACGTACATACGAATCATAATGTCAGTGAAAATCGTATCATCAAAAGTCACTTACAGCTACATGAATTTCGCCCCAAAAAACACAAAAATGTATCAGTCTGATACAGTAGTAGAGAAAGGTGCATAACATGAATATTTAATTTTCACTGTGGGCGTTTATGCAAGGCTTAAGAAAGCAATAACATTATCCATATTCCAATATGTACAACTAATCCTCTTCTTCCAGCCCAATATTTGAAGTTTTGAACTTCCACAAATCATATTTTCCTGTGCATAAGCCTTATGTATGCAGCATGCACTCAGAATCCAGGGTTTATATAAACATCATTAATAAATTCACCTACCCTTTCTAATGGTATATCTGGTGTGGATTTGATTGACTACAGCCAGACTGAACTGAGCATATCTGCTCCAACCGTACGGCAAACTTGCAGCATCAGATACATCCAAATACATGGACAAATGGTCGACATTGTTGCCTTTTGGGAAAATTAAAATGCGCCTGTACAAGAAAATTGAAGTGGTTTCAACCAATCAAAATGCATGTTGGAAGAACAATGGCAACAAGAAAGTACACTACAACTAGGTATATCCTATTACCATTTGTAACCTCCAACGACAAATACATCAGAGTAATGCTTCCTGGTGTTTTGCCTAGAGAAATTTGGGATAGTCCAGGTGAACTTCAGAGTAGGAGGATCCTCAGCTGGCTGGTTCTCCACAGTAGTTGCAGCAGTCTCGGGTTGAGAAACTACAAATGCATCACAGTTGATGAAAAATAAAACCAGAGAAAACGACAAAACCCTAAATACTGTAAACCATCAGTCTGATATCCACAAGCTCTAGCTCGTCCATTTTCATCACATCAAAAGCAAACGGATACGAGAAATTTAAGCAGTGGATCAAACTGAATCAAATAAAAAAAAGTCTTACCTTCTTCCATAGGCTGAGCAGGTCCGTTTACCAAATCTGAACCCGGCACAAGCATCTCCTCATCCACTTGCTGCTGCGAAAACATAAACAAACAATGATGAAGACCACAACTAAGAATTCTGACCCCAAAAACCAACAGACCAAAAATAGAAACCATAATCACTAGACTAACAACACCAAAACAATAATCGTAGCACTTGTAAGATAATTCAACCGCTTCAAATTCAAATCAAATCCAACAAAAAAGGAAACCGAACCGATCAGCTAAACAAACAATCAGAGCAGCAGATTCAAGAGCTAGATACAAAACGAGCCACGACGAGAACATCGAACTAAGAACAAACACATATAATGAAGAGTCAGATATTACATCTACGGGAGGCGGAGTGACCATAGTCATTGGCCGGATAAGGATTTTACGGTGAGATCGAAAAACTCAATAGACCGACGGTACCAGGGAAAAATCAAAGTGACTAAAAATACAATCGCTCATTCTTACTATTTCTCGGCTTCAATATGATATTTTCGAGAAATTAAGGGGTTAATTGTAATTTACAAAACCACGGACTCAGATTTGTAATTTCTCCGAGGTTGGGTCTTTCAAATTTGAGCAATTAGCATCTTCTTCTTTCCTAGTTTGGGCCTGAGCTTTTTGAGAAACCTATATGACGCATGTATGTATATGTGTTTATTTGTAATCACTAAAAATAGGGACTTGCATTTTAAAATAAAATTCCAAATAAGTTTCACTAAGATTGAGTTGAAGATATCATAACTGTCAGTTCTTTTAGATATTACTAAATTTAATTTATATTTCATAAATACCAATAAAATTAATTTATAACAAAATTATCATTTAATAATTTAATTAAATTAGAAATTAAATTTTATTTTTTTAAAAATTATATAAATCCTAAACAATAAATACTAAACTCAAACACTATATACTAAATCATAACTTTAAATACTAAATTATAATCTTTAAATCAAAATTCTAAAACCTAAATAATAAATATTAAACTAAAACACTAAATATTAAACTCTAACCCCTAAATAATAAATATTAAACTCAAACATTAAGTATTAAATTCTAACATTAAATAAAAAATATATTTTTTATAAAAAATGTAATTTTTAATAAAAATATATTGTTAATAAAAAATAGTATTCATGTCCAAATAAAAAACGAATGTAATTTTATCTAATAAAATACATTTGATTGGACGGTGTTAAATCGATAAAAGAGCGAGAGTTATTAAATTTATAAAGAGGAATTGTGCTAAAATTAAAGAATATAAAAAGAATTGGTAAGTAATTTTACTGTGATTTTATTTATTTATTATTTTTCTAGTGAGCTTTTCAACACATTCGTAGTCGTAGATGCACAACAAATTACAAACTTAAAAATAGGAATCGTGCAGATGAGGAAACAAAGATGTGACATATCACATTTTACTATCTAACTACATTAATTTGAGGGATCCACTTGAAAAAAATGTACTATACTTTAATTAGTGGTTATGAAATTATTATTAAAAATGTACTTAGATTCACGCGTGAAGATATTTAAGTTATAGTCTCACAAGCCATCAAAGTCTTAAGATGTCACTATTTAAAATAGCAATGAAGATATATCTACAGACTATGTACTATTTTGACATTTTAATTAATGTACCAAATCTCTTCATAAGACATTTGATAAGACATATCAATGGACAATGATAGTATATTTTTTTTTGTTTTTTAAGGCCAATGATAGTAGTTTGACATTTTTACTGGAAGAAATCAACAATGGTAAATATTTTTTAACCTCTAATACCCAATTTAATACATATTAAATTATTTTAATCGTTTTAAATTATTTATTACTCCTTTGTTTTGATAAATATAAATGTTGTTTTACAAATTATTATTTTATTGTAATTTCTCATCATTATTCTTATTAACTATATATATTTACATTTACCAAAAAAATATATTTACATTGTATAAAGTTACAACGAAGGTGGATAACAATAAGTCAATAACTATTTTAAATAAAAGAGTAATATCCTTAAACGAATGGGATGGAGTAAAAAGTATTTGCATGGTAACCAAATAATAAGCATTTTTGGGATTCAAAACAAAAAAATAAAAATAAAAAAATGTACGTGAAGACACATGTATATTATATAAATAAATGATTCAACGTCACTTATCTATGTACATACCCCATCGGGAATTAAATGCATGCAGCAAATATGAGACCGTACTTACAACTTGCAAATTTATAACACAACGTTGAAGAATCCAAGCATACAAAGCCAAATTATTCCTTTACTTCGCTCTCATAAAACATAAACACACAAATTAATTTGTCTCAACAATTTTTGTTTTTTCTTAATCCTTAGCCTCCACATTCACCATTATCAAGATGAAGACGCATGACTTCATGAAACTCAATTCTTTATCTTCAACGGAGAAACCAATTCGTCTCTTTGGTTTCGAGTTTGGAACATCTCATGAAGAATCTGATCCCAATACTAATCACCACGAGAACAATGACAAAACCAGTATCAGTGACACTAACAAAGACAAAAGATTCAAGTGCCACTATTGTTTCCGAAACTTCCCTACTTCACAAGCCCTAGGTGGTCATCAAAACGCTCATAAGAGAGAGCGTCAACAAGCCAAACGCTTCAACCTCCATTCAAACGCAGCTGCTTTCTTTAACCGCCACCAAGATCACATTGCTGCTTCTAGGTTATTTGAGGATCGCTTTAGCCTAGGGTTATGGCGCCGTAGGTATAACTCATCAACAAGATATAATCGTGACCGGTCATCGTACAATAAATACATGTCTTTGTTCATGGGTGATCACCAGAGTAGACCAACGTATGTCGGTGGTGGTAGAAGCATGCATGATCTGTTTCACGAGTCCAGGACGAATATACCGGACCACGTGAGTTTGGATCTACGTCTCTAGTTCCCTTGTGTATTCTCTAGTTTCTTTTTGTTCTTCGTTTTAAGAATGTTTTTTTGTTTAGTTACCTATGATATCATAAGTGATCCCACATAGACATCGATCATATGTTAACGGTTAAATGAGTCCATGCAGATTAAATAAAGACAGCTCAATGGTCATTAACATTGTATATTATCTATTTAAATTAGAACTATATATAGCTATAAAGGGTTTCAAGGGTATGAATTATAACATTAAAAATTAAAATGAGTAATATATGGTTTATTAGATTTTATATTTTAAAAGAGTTTATATATGTATTTAACATATTTGTTAACTTGGCAATTTTCTATCTTATTTAATTTCTTCACCTATGAATTTTCATTGTTTGGCATAATATTTGATCTTTGAACTATTGTTTGATTGATTCTATAATGTCCACACCAATAACATTAACTCTCAATTCTAAATTAAAATCACTAAAGGGTCCCAAGGCATGCATCACCACTAAGTTTAACTTAAACAAATTGACGTTTTTTTCCTTCTTCTTTTTGCGACCACTCTACAATAAGACAAAACCAAACAAATGTTATTTTGATGTTAACTCAGTTTCTGACAAGAAATAGACATCCGCCTAAATAAATGTTTTTATATACTGTAAAATAGACAGTTAACTCATGGACTCAGAATTGCCACATATGTTTCTTTGAGAGCAATGTGTCAGCCTAATAAACAAATAACGTACTATGTCACCTTTCATGAACTAATGGAGCTATAGTATCTATAGAGAGCAATAGTGACAAATACTAAAAATATAACCCTAAACTTAGTGGTGGTAATGTTTTTTTTTTTTTTT
>KE156427.1:28734-41348 GCA_000411055.1 Leavenworthia alabamica
ACAGATGCACTTGAACATCTTGTTACCGAGGCAGCAAAGAGAATCGACAAGCATCTGTTGGATGTTTTATACAAAAGATATAAATTTAAAGAGCATTGTCTTGTGATTAAGAGGTATTTACTTCTTGGCCAAGGTGATTTTGTCCAATACTTGATGGATATTGTAGGACCTAAACTTTCTGAGCCAGCCAATAATATTAGTTCATTTGAGCTAGCAGGGTTTCTTGAGGCTGCCATTCGCGCATCGAATGCTCAGTATGATGACCGTGACATGTTAGACAGATTGAGGGTGAAAATGATGCCTCATGGCAATGGAGACAGAGGCTGGGATGTATTCTCATTGGAATATGAGGCAAGGGTTCCATTAGATACCGTGTTTACTGAATCTGTTTTGTCCAAATACCTGAGAGTGTTTAATTTTCTCTGGAAGTTGAAAAGGGTAGAGCATGCTCTTATCGGAATCTGGAAGACCATGAAACCAAATTGCATCACTTCCAATTCATTCGTTAAGCTCCAAACTTCAGTGAAGTTGCAACTGCTCTCCGCCCTGAGACGGTGCCAGGTCCTTTGGAATGAAATGAACCATTTTGTTACTAACTTCCAGTATTACATAATGTTTGAGGTATTGGAGGTGTCATGGTCTAATTTCTCAAGGGAAATGGAAGCAGCTAAAGACCTCGATGATCTCTTGGCAGCACATGAGAAGTACCTCAACGCCATTGTTGCAAAATCTCTTCTGGGTGAACAGTCTCAAACCATTCGTAAATCACTTGTCGTCCTCTTTGAGCTTATATTACGATTCAGGAGTCATGCAGATCGTTTGTATGAAGGAATTCACGAGTTGCAAATAAGGTGAGTTTTTGCGTAAACATATACCTCTGTCACAATTTTATCTGTAATATTACCGATTTGCTGCAGAACTAAAGAATCAGGACGAGAAAGAAACAAAACTCAAGAGCCTGGTTCATGGATCAGTGAGGGTAGGAAGGGATTAAAAGAACGTGCCGAAGTATTTTTTCAAAGCATGAGTAGAGATATGGACAGTATTGCAAAGGAATACACAACCTCACTTGATGCCTTCCTGTCTCTTTTGCCTCTGCAACAATGCGTAGATCTCAAGTTTCTCTTCTTCCGGCTTGACTTCACCGAGTTCTATAGCCGGTTGCATTCCAAAGGATAAGAATTTGACAAAAGTAATAAGTTTAGTTGAAAAAGCATATTCCACAATAGCAAGAGAAGAAAACATGACATTCTCTACGTTCACTAACTGCTGACTACAACATGGGCTCATGAACCACAGATGCAGAGGATCATTTCTTCAATCTTAGGCTCATGGAAGAATCTGTTTCTCATCAGTGAGAGTCTGAGACTGCCTCATGGATTGGTTTTGAATGGCTTGTTTCAAAGTTTGTGATTGGGAAACAGAATCTTGTGTTGGTAAACTGGGGAATGTTTGTGTATGCATTTGTTATCAGTCTGAGAATCTCCAGCTTTAGTTATTTTTTACAGCTGATTTGTTTTGTGACTTGATTGAGATATAACAAGGAATCAGTTGCTCGATGATTTGAATCGATACGCAAGGGTTTCTCATGCAATCTAGAACTAGAAGAACCTTTGGTGAATTTTATATATTGAAATGAAATCTTCTCTGTATAGATTGCAAATGGAAACATTAGTATATTTCGATTATTAGGCATTACATAAGAGCAGTTGAAGGATATAACTACACAGTTTTGTATCTAAAACAAAGGGTATTGGTACAAAATCGATCAGTGTTTTTGTTCTTTTAAGCATATAACTTTGGTAGTAACATAAATAAATGTAAAAATCAAGAGAAGAAGTTACTGAACTTGGAAGGTCCAATGGTATGAGAAAAACCTTTAATGGAGAGTTGAGGAACAGTGGCTTTCTCAACCATAAGAAGCTCATTGTCTATGAATATAACAACCACTGTTATATCATCATGAAAGTATCTCCTTACTCCTTTCTCCAGTTTCTTCAAATCATCATAGCTCATCTCTCTTTTCTTCGCGGCTATATTCATCACTCTTCTCACCAGTCTTTGAGCTATTCCCTATGTTTGTTTCATTCATACATATACACATTATTAGTGAAAGCAAAAGATTAAATGATTAATCATTGTGAAGTATCTTAAGCAGTGGCACATACAGGACGAGGATGTTTATTCACTATCTCTACAGCTTGCTGGTTAGTTAAGTGTTCCCAGAGTCCATCTGATGCAAATATCACAAACTTATCACTTGTTTGTAAGACTCTTGAGTAGACACTAGGTTCTGCTGATAAAACCGGTTTGTTTAGCCGTTCAGGGAGATGAAACCGTGGAAATGAAGGATCAAGAGAGAACTCTGGACGCTTTAAGTATGCATCCCCGATTGATCTTGATACCTGCAGAGATGAAACACAAGATTCTCTTTATACTTTGTTAAGCCAAGACACTTGGATGTTGAGCTGCTCATAGTTTAAGCTAGCTTAGGACTGAATCTGCAAACCTGAATGATGCCTTTGACTCGCCAGACACCATGTTTGAGGACAACAATATGTGAATCATCAGGATGCAAAGACCTAAGCTCTTGTCTAACTTCTTCCAAAGCAGCATTGTGATCTTTTGTCAATTGCTCAGCTACAATCTTGTTTGACTTATTACTATTACCACTCATGGAACCAAGCACAGCACGAGAATCACCAACGTTAGCAATAAGCAAGGTTCCTTTCCAAATCACACCAACCAAACAACAAGATCCAACAGCTGCAATCAATGGTTTAAACATGCAAGTCCTTCGTACAAGCCTAAGAAACCCTTCCTCAGTTGCAGAAAACGCTGCTCTCAGAGTCTCCTCTGAAATAGTACTCTTCTCTTTCGAAACTCCTGAAAAGATTTAAGTCTTTAATCAAAAAGCAGCCAATGAAACCAAGGAACAAAAGACAAAGCTACAAAATTCAGAAACGAAGAAACAGAGAGAGACCAAAGACAAATCATAATCTGCCAAAAAAAATAAGTTTTTGTAATCTTTGGTATAAAAAAGTTGGTAGCTTTACCAAAAGTCAAGATTCAGTTTCACTGTTCATCAGATGCATAAAGATAGAGAATTGAATCAACCAATTTCAGAGTTTGACTTGAGGTTTTATGAAGATAAAAAAAACTAACTCATAAAATGAGAGAAGAGATGCTGAGAGATGTAAGTAGAAGCTTCAGGTCCACCATGACCATCATAGACTCCAACAAAGACGGCGTCGTTTCCTGTCTCAACTTGACTATGATCTTCAATAACTTCGTTAGCTTGTACAACAGACATGGAGTAATCTCCAAATGAATGTCTCTCAAGTTCTCGAGACCACAGAAGAGAGTCAACGAAGGATTCATTATTACTATGATCATCATCCTCCTCCTCATCATCCTTGTTTATACAACCGTACCGTCGCAAACAAAAAAGAGACATTCTCGTAAACCAGGAGAGCATCCCTCATTAGCTCCTACACGAGAACCAACTGTTTTTAAGTTCGCCGGCGAATCACCGGAGATTCATGACTTGTTTGGTGGGAATCATAAGATAAAAGCTGAATCAGAGATTGTGAAAAGCAAAGTTTGTTTATTTATTAGTTTTTGAAAAGAATTATTATTATTAGTCACTTTCGTTGGTCTGTAGATTCTAAAGAGAGAGAGTATGTGTTTGTGTCAGAGTGGTTGAAGCAAAGTGTGAAAACTATGATTTGTGTAAATTAAAGTTGAGTTGAGACTATATAATTAAATATTATAAATAACAATTTGTGTACTTTTTATTTTCAGATTTATTGTTGACGTTAAATTTTGTACGTATTGGCCAAGGATCTGACGTCATACTTACAACTAAAAGTCTAAAAACGCGTTTCTCTCGTCACATAAAGTAGTTCTGCACGTTCGGGTATTCGATTTGATTTCTGTTTGGTTCTTCGGTTTTAAAGATATAGAAACCATTTAAATATTTTAAAAAATCGGTTCTGATTTAGTTTTTCTTCGGTTTGGTTCTTTGGTTCCGTGTATTTAATAGAGATTCGAAAATATTTTAAAAAATTGTTCGGATTCATTTTGGTTTTGATATTTTGTATATATAAATAACCAAAATAAGTAAAAATATCCAAAAATTTTAAAATATCTTAAATTTGACTATATAAATTTGTAATCAAAATAACCGAAACAATAAATATACCCAAAAAATCTAAAATATCATAAATTTAACTATATAAATTTGTAATCGTAACAAAAAAAATCAAAATATCAAAAAAAAACTAAAATATACTTAAATACCCGAACTATAATTGAAATACTAAAAAATGTCCAAAATATCTAGAAGTACCCAAATGTAAAAGTTATATTTTATATAAATATAATTAATATTTAAATATATAATTTTATTTTTGGATATTCGGTTCTACTTTCAGTTCTTCGGTTTGGTTCGATTCGGATTCGGTTCTTCGGTTTAGGTATACAAGAATCGTTCGGATATTTTATAATAACGATTTCGGTTCTGGTTCGGTTCTGGTTTGGTTCTTTTGATTTCCAGATAAGAACCGAAGAACCGAACCGAATGTCCAACCCTAACGTAAAGTGAAAAAGCAATAGAAAATAGCAAATGTCCGAAATATAACTAATTATAACTTCTTTTTTATTTTTATTATTTAATTTAATAAAATTTGGGCTTTACTAAAGGCCTTTAATCTCCGTCTCTTAGATTTGATGTCCCAATTATATGTAAATGGTTCATTTGATTTACATATGTAAATGGTAAATAAACTCTTAATATAATGGGCCTTCTTCATGACCCAACTGTAATACACTACTGGGTCTAATGGGCTGTTCTAATTTTTTCTTAGCTAACTAAACAAACTTTTGATTCGAAGGACAGAAAAAATTAGACCCAACACAAGTTCATCTGTCTGGATTTCCCGGTGAACTTGAGCTCCGAGTTTCAAATCAGACCAAAATCGTAAAAGATTCAGAGACCTGAATGAATCTTCTCGAGCAGAAGTGATTTCAGGCAGCTACACAAATCTTCTCCATGTCGGATGAAGGTAATGTCTCATATACGAAATCCTAAATTTACATGTCTTCTCACTTGGATATCACAAGTTTCCTTAGAAACCCCTTTTAAACCCCGAGTTTCAGGAAACCCTAGATCTTATGCCTCTCATAGAACAGTTTCATCGAGTGTTAAACCTCGAAATGAGATTCGGAAAATGGCTCAGGTTGCGATGTTTGATTACTTCTATCAAACTAGGGGTTTACAGTTTCTTGTTGCAGAGAGTATGAGCAAGAATGCTCCTCTTTTTAATGATAATATTTTGAAGAAGCTCAATGATGATGTTGTTGTTGATGATGATTATGATCTAATAGTTAGATCCATTACTAAATTTCTATGGTTTCATCCTGTTAATGAATTTGAGCCATTCCTTGAGAGTTTAGGTTTAAAGCCATCTGAGTTCACTCATTTGATTCCTTGTGATAAGATGTTCTTGAATGAAGATGAATTTTTGTTGGAGAATTATCATATCTTTTGGAACTATGGAATTGGTCGAGAGAAGATGGGGAAGATCTTCAAGGAAGCTAGAGAAGTTTTTGGGTACAAAACCGGTGTTTTAGCTTCAAAGATTAAGGGTTATGAAGATTTGGGATTTAGCAAATTGTTTCTGTCGAAACTCTTTGTTTGTAGCCCAAGTATTTTGGTTGGGAATATGAATGTTGAACTTGGTAAAGTCATGGAGATGCTGAGATCTATGGGTTTTGGTGTTGATTGGGTGACAGAGAACTTGTCAGAGGAGGCATCTTATGATTGGAGCTCTATACATAGGTGTCTAAGTTTTCTTCGAGATCTTTGTGTTGATGAGAATGAGCTATGTTTGTTAATCAGGACGCAGCCAAGATTGATTTTCGAGGATTCAGGGGAATGGACACTGATTTTAGCAGGGTTTGTAACAAAACTAGGATCATCCGGAAATGAACTGTCTGTGTTGTTTCAAGAATTCCCGCAGATTCCGGGTTTAGGGAAATGTGTTTCAAATCTAAGGCATTGCTTCTTGTTTCTGAAAGAAATCAATATGAAGGCTTATGAGATCGGTAAGGTTTTTCGAATGCATTCTTCATGGCTTGGTGTATCTCGTTTGAAGCAAACCAGTACCTTACTTATCAATTTGAAAGGTGGGAAAAGGCGACTTTGTCAAGTCATTCAAGAAAACCCAGAAGAGATGAAGAAATGGACTAAGGGGATAAGAGTCCAGCCGTTACCTGGTACTGGAGTTGACACAAAGTCGAAAAAAATGAAGATTGAGTTCTTGTTAGACCTTGGATACAAGGAAAACTCAGAGGAAATGGAGAGAGCGCTCAAGAGTTTCCGCGGCAGAGGATCTGAACTCCGAGAGAGATTTAATGTCTTAGTGAAGTTTGGTCTGAATGAGAAAGATGTAAAAGATATGGTGAAAGCATCTCCTGATATCCTCACTCAGGCATGTGATGTGCTAGAATCAAAGGTTAACTACCTTGTAAACGAATTAGGTTATCCACTTTCGACTTTGATGGCTTTCCCTACATGTCTTAAGTACACTCTTCAGCGGATGAAACTCAGATTTGCAATGTTCTCTTGGCTTCAAGCCAGAGGAAAAGCAGATCCTAAGCTTGCAGTTAGTAATATACTTGTATACTCAGACAGGTGCTTTGTGTCTAAATTTGTAAACCGTCATCCGGATGGGCCAAAGCATTTCAATGATTTGAAGAAACAGCTTCTGGTTGAGTAGATGAAGAGTGAATCAAGATATTATGTGAATGAGCCTCAAACATCAACAAGCAATTAGATTAAGTTGGAGCACAATCAGTGGGATGAAGACAATTTTGCAGAGTAGTTATTTTCTTGTGTTATCCCATTGAGGAGATTGCTATGTATGTTTTTCACAAGTTGTATAGCAATTTTAAACAAAGGGATCAATAGAAATTGTTTAATTTTAAGCTCTGTTTATCTCAGACTAACAAAAGATACAGACTACTTGGAGAAGCCTAAACCTGGCTGGTTTGACCAAGCACATGTGGAAACTCCAACCTTATCATAGATGTACACTCAAAATGCTTATTATCTTTGAACATCACACGACCATGGTATACATTAATACATACTTCTAAGGTTCCACAAACAAAACATAACATCTTGCATTTGGACCATTTCAGCTTCACTTTTTAGCTAAACTCATATCTAAGAAATGGTCTCTCTTAAGCTGAAACTGGAAGCTTCTTGGCAGAAGCTGAGGTAGAAGAGCTGATACCTTCAAGCAATTTAATAATTTGAACCAATGAAGGTCGTTTCTCTGCAGCAACAGCAGTGCAATCGAGAGCGATATCTAAGGTCTTTAGCATGTCTGATTGGCAAGAACTGGACAAGATCTTTTGGTCAAGAACTTGGACAGCTCCAGTTATTAAGTTTATCTTTCTCCTGACCTGCTTCACTATGTCAAGGGACTCCTCAGATGAGCCTTCTTCTGCTTTCTCTGCGCTTTGCCCCGTTACAAGTTCTAGTAATACAACACCAAAACTGTAAACATCCATTTCTTCTGTTGCTTTCTTGCTGTAATTATTTTCTGGAATCAATCAAGATAAAATCATTAAAGGTTTCAAGAACAACATAACACATTAGTTCAGTTGTTCTAGACATTTACCTGGTGCAGTGTAACAGGAGGTGGAGTTTGCATGTACCAGAGATTGAAAAGCAGTTTCTCCAACAATATAGTCAAGAGCAAAATCAGTGAGCTTAGGTTCGAAATCTTTGTCCAAGAAAATGTTTGTTGACTTTAGATTCCTATGAAGCAAGTGTGGCACATAATCTTTGCTAATGTAAGCCAATGCTTGAGCAACACCTAGTGCTATCTTCAACCTAATACTCCACTGTAGTTGATCACCAGACTTCAATAGCATTTCATGTAAGCTACTACCATTTTGTGTGAACTCATAGATCAAGAAGATCAATTCGTCTGTAAAACAAAAACCAAGAATTCGAGTAATGTTCTTATGTCGTATCTTTGCTATGGTTCTCACTTGAGCTTTCAGAGCTTTTGAAGATAAATTTCTAGAGTTCATGAGCTTCTTCACAGCTATTAACTCTCCACTTGATAAACTGAGAATGTATACTTCACTCCCTGAAGGACAAGTTTCATTCACTACTTTCATTAACTCATGCTCTGTTAACCTGAGGGGATAATAAAACTCTGAGTTCCAAGTACTCTTGAATTGAACTTTCTTTCGAGAATATCGATATGAAACCACCAGGAAAATGACAATAGCAAGAGCTAAGCATATCAAAGCTAATATCAACGCTTTACCACTTGTTTTATGGAAGCTAGACTGATTAGAAGAGCAAGAATTGGATAAACCGGGTCCACAAAGCCCGGGGTTTCCTTGCAGGAAGGAAGCCGGTAACCCGGAGACCAGAGAGTGAGGTACCTCACCTGATAATTGATTGAAGGAAACGTTGAAGAGAGCAAGCTTCAGGTTCTGTAGGTCTAGAGGGATCAAACCAGTAAGACTATTATCAGATAGATCAAGATAAGTCAAAACATGTAAATCAGCAAGTGATGGAGGGATTTCTCCGGTAAATGCATTGCCTGCAAGAGACAAAGAGACAAGCTTCTTGCAATTCTTCACTTCTGGGATCTTCCCTATGAGCTTATTTTGAGAGATGTTTACAATACTAAGCACAGGTGAGTCGCAAAAATTCGGCGGTAACTCTCCACCAAACATGTTTTCTGAAGCAGAAAACTTATATAAGCTCTTAATCAGTCCAAGACCATGTGGGATTTCACCGGAGAAAGAATTGTTATCTATCTCAATTTGCTCTAATGTAGAAGCCAAAGACACAGAATCAGGTACTTGACCAGTTAACCGATTATTATCAGCTCTAATAATCTTAATCTTAGGTAATTTCCATAACACAACTGGAAACTCACCAGAGAATCCATTGTTCTGGACTTGAAACCTCTCTAGACTAAGACATTCACCAATGGAGATAGGCAATGACCCTTGAAAGAAATTGGAATGGAGTGAAAGGTTGATAAGCCTTTTGCCACTGCAAATGCCAATAGGGAAAGATCCAGATAACTTATTCTGTGAGACATCAATAGACACTAAGTTCTTGAGAGAAGGTCCAATGGATCTAGTGATTTCACCACTCAAGTTGTTGAAACACAGATCCAACGTTTTCAAACTTTTCAAACCAACAAAGGAAGTGGGAATCTCTCCATGGAATCCAGACCTATGCAACAGAAGCTGTTCAAGCTTGTCTAGTTTCCCAATAGAAGAAGGAATCTCACTAACCAAATAGCTGTTTTCAGACAAATCAAGAACAACAAGCTCACTTAGTTTACCAATTGCAGGAGGGACAGTACCAGTGAGCAAATTACTTGCCAAGTTAAGAACTTGCAGATTGAACAGTAAACCTAAGTCTTCTGGAATCTTACCCTCAACATGGTTTCTGCTGAAATCGAGAACTTTTAAGGAACTAAACTCAGAAATCTGATCAGGGATAGTGCCCCAGATGAGATTAGAGCTGAGATTAAGAGTCTCTAATGTAAGACAGCGAGACAAATGAAGTGGGATTGGCTGATTGAAGAAGTTTAGAGAGAGGTCAAGGCGAGTGAGGTAAGGGAGATTGCAAATGGAATCAGAGATAAAACCAGAAAGATTCAAACTTTGAAGGTTAATGGAAGAGACGTAAAGGGAAGGAGCTCTAGTACATGTGATGCCAGTCCAGTTACAATGGTGAGAAGAAGAAGTGTTTGACCAACCTGAAAGAGAGCTCTTGGGATCATCAATGGAAGCTTTGAATCTGAGAAGATTAGCAAGTTCCTCGTTTTCTGTAAAAGAGAAAGTGGTGAAGAAGAAGAAGAATGTGAAGGCAAGTGAGATTGAAAACTGCTGCTTCAATCTGGTCGCCATTAAGTGGACTGTAGTTGCAGGAGTGAAGAGATAGAGAAGATGAGAGTATCTGAGAGTGAGAGTGAGACTGAGAGTGAGAGTGAGAGTGAGGCTGAATTATTGAAAAATTACAAAATTTTCCTAAACTAAATGCTAAGTGATTTGGTCCCAAAATTTTCCTAAACTAAAATATGTATTTTTAGTTAGATCATACGAGTATCTTATTTAATATATATTTAAAAATATGTTAATGTATTTTATATTTTATAATATATAATAAAATATATGTAAAACATAAATAGAAAGTAAAATATACGATTTTATATATTTAAGAGTTTATATTATAATATAGGTATGAAATATAAAAATATTGTTAAGTGAAATATGTATTAAATAGTAATTATCTAATTACTCTTCTAATAATTTAATATAAATATTAAATAAGATATAATAATTCAGTGGTATAAAGTGTAATATACCACAACAATATAAAACTATTTTTCTATTAGTACCGATTAAATAATAAATAGTAGATATATCATATTTTAAATTTTATATATTTTACTTTTCTGTACCTTTAAATTTTTTTTTTCTTACAAATACCATTTCTTTTCTTAAAATTAGATTATTTAAGAATTTGAAGTTATAATCTACTTCTTTATTTCCATGATGACGTATTATATCTACTTGAAATATAAAATTAGAGGATAAGGGTGGTTATTGCAATTAAAGAAAACATAGAGTTGCCAATGAGAATAGAAAGAATAGAGGGATTAGTTTAGAAATTTCATCAGATTTGTAGACAAAAACAAACGTCTCGGAGATTGTAATTTGGGATCGTGTCGTCTGTTCTCTGCTTCTTTGCTTTCAATCCGATTCCGATACTAAACTAACCTTTTTACTTCACCAAGATTTCGTTTTTATAACAGGTCAGTCACTTTCTTCACCAATCTAAGTTTGTTTCTTCCTATTTTTTTTGTTTTCTCCTTCACAGTCTAATTAGAAGCTACTTACTTGCTTACTCTGTTTTTTTGGCCTTTGAAATTTAAACCTAGTTGACTTTCACTACCTATCATCAAAGACTTCTGCTTCTTTTTTTTGTTTCTTAATTTTGAGCTATCAAACTCATCTAAATTCAAATACTTGGATTTAAATGTTATATATCTCTTAAATTTTGTTTCTTTAGTGCTACATTTTGAATCCTTTACTAGATGTGAATTACTGAGTATAAATTGAGCCAACTCAGATGTGAATACTGAGTAGGTTTAGTTTTAACTACAAAATGAAGCTACTTGAGTGTAAATTGAAATGGGTTTTATGACTACCACATAACTTGATCACTATGTGTGACTGACTCTGCTTAACATTCAAACAAGAGATGCCACAGTTGAATATATTACCTTTGTTATCAGGTGTTATTAGTACAGTCACATAAAGGTGGTGAGATAAGTAATATGGCTTATACCAGTCCAAGAACTGATGTCTCAACAGATGAAGACACAGATCATCAAGATCTTGGGGTTAGCTCATAATCTTACTATATTTTCTCAGTTATGTTGTTCAAAAGAATGATGGACCGTTATATTTTCTGGTGTTGATTTCCATGTAGTCCGAAGGAGCACTAGTGAATACTGCTGCTTCTGATTCTAGTGACAGATCTAAGGACAAGTTGGATCAAAAGGTGATATGTCTAACTCTGTAGCTAAGCTAATTGTGTTTAATGAGTCAATGCGTAATCTTTTTTTATTTATTTGTTTCTTTGTATTTTGATCCATAGACTCTTCGTAGGCTTGCTCAAAACCGAGAGGCAGCAAGGAAAAGCAGACTCAGGAAGAAGGTAATGCACTCTAGAAGCTTAGTTATTTGTTACTACTACTACCTTAATTCCTTTTAACTGCTCCTTCCATAGGCATATGTTCAGCAACTGGAGAACAGCCGCTTGAAACTTACTCAGCTTGAGCAGGAGCTACAAAGAGCAAGACAACAGGTTCAGATTTGTTTTTTTTTTCTTTTAGTTATTATTGTGTACATAAATGAAATTTTCCTGCTTTTTTAGGGTGTCTTCATTTCAAGCTCAGGAGACCAAGCCCATTCTACTGGTGGAAATGGTTTGTAGACTGAAGTGATTCTGATAGCAAATCATCTCTGTGTAGGTTTTTAGATTTACAAGATGAGGAATCTCATGATCATGTATGACTTCATTGCTTTCAGGCGCTTTGGCGTTTGATGCTGAACATTCACGGTGGCTTGAAGAAAAGAACAAGCAAATGAATGAGTTAAGGTCTGCTCTCAACGCTCATGCAGGTGATGCTGAGCTTCGAATAATAGTCGATGGTGTGATGGCTCACTTTGAGGAGCTTCTCAAGATAAAAAGCAATGCAGCTAAGAATGATGTCTTTCATTTACTATCCGGCATGTGGAAAACTCCAGCTGAGAGATGTTTCTTGTGGCTTGGTGGCTTTCGTTCGTCTGAACTTCTCAAGGTCAGGTCAAATCCCATTAAATTTACATAAGAAACAAAAATTTGGTTGTAATGATCATGTATGCAAGCAGCTTCTGGCAAATCAATTGGAGCCAATGACAGAGAGACAAATGATGGGCATCAGTAACTTACAACAGACATCACAGCAAGCTGAAGATGCTTTGTCTCAAGGGATGGAGAGCTTACAACA
>KE156429.1:0-15355 GCA_000411055.1 Leavenworthia alabamica
AAATTATTTATAGTGATAAATTTATGAAATTTAAGTAATAATATATTAAAGTTATAAATTTAGTTAGAATATATAAAATTAAAAAATTAAAAATAATAAAAAAATATGGATTTGAGTATATATTATAAAAATGAAAAAGTATTGACGACGTCGTATTTACATCAGCTTTTCGCATGCGCCAAAAGCAACTCTCACGTGCTGACCACACATTTAATCTCTTTATTTTAGTTTTATTATTTTTTCAACTATTTTGTCATTTTAACTATTTATAGCATTAGTA
Organism: Leavenworthia alabamica; assembly: GCA_000411055.1. Classification (NCBI taxonomy): domain Eukaryota; kingdom Viridiplantae; phylum Streptophyta; class Magnoliopsida; order Brassicales; family Brassicaceae; genus Leavenworthia; species Leavenworthia alabamica. The sequence continues at coordinate 281 of KE156429.1, forward strand.
TTACCTATATATGTTTGCCATATGTAAAAATATGATCTATTACTAATCCACAAAATTCATAAAATAAGTATAATATATTTTACGGATGTATAAGCTTTTAACAACTAAAATTACTCAGAATAATAATTTTGTTTTTAATTATAATATAGTTTTTAAAAATAATAATATATATATATATATTATGAGTTTTATTTTTGACAATTTTGCCGTTCCACAATTTAACTGAAAGTACTTATNTTTTTTATAAAAATATAATTTTTAATAAAATATATTTTGATTAAAAATGATATTTGTGTCCAATTTAAAAAAATTAATGTATTTTTGTCTAATATACTACATTTAATAGTGTCGGAGGAAATTATTTAAAAATAAATCCAAATTTAAATATATAAAAAAAGTCAAAACGTCACACTCTCGTTCTTGCTTTTGTTTTCTTATTAAATAAATAAATTATCTTTTGCTTTTTTATTTGTCAAATATATTTATATAAATACTTTTGTTGATGGATATTAATATTCCTCCACTTTGTCCCCTCTCTCACCCAAATTTAACATTTTTCTCTTATATTTATTGTCCACTTTATTTACCTTTCAATATAAAGTAATGTAAGGTGGTCTATATTGTGACGAGACTGCATCTTTCTTTAGAGAGCTCATGAGCCCATACAAGATTCAGTCAAATGGGCCTACTTTGTCTCAGTAAAGTGGCCCATCAGTACTATTTCGAGTAGCTGTCTGGTGTAGTCTAATGTGGGCCTAATTTGACACAATAAAATTTGAAGTTTTAAATTTCTATATGGACACTCTTAGAACTTTATAATATCAACTTTAATATAGTATATATTACTAAACAAATTAAGTAAATTTTAACTATATTTTTGGGGTGAAATTATAATGCATGTATTGTTAGTAGAGTGATTGTTAATATTAATGATTATTATATAGATGTTTTAGAAATAATAATAATCTTTAGTGATTCCTTAATAAATTAGATTTTATAGAGTAATCAGTAAAACGACGTCGTTCATTCTTTAACGGCCTTGTGTACTTGAGTTGTTGGATCTTACAACAGTCACACTAAAATGGCGTTTCGCGTGCTTCTTCTCTGCTCTCTCACAGCTCTTCTCGTCTTCTCCGCCATTTCTCCCTCTTTCGCTGACTCTACCTCTAACGTTGACGATGAGGATCTCAGCTTCCTCGAAGATCTCAAAGAAGAAGATACTCCCGCTGATTCATTTACTTCCTCCACTGGACTTGACGAATTTGACGGAGGAGAAGATGAAGATCCCGAGATGTATGAAGACAATGAGGAAGGAGAAGATTTCTCCGATCTAGGAAATCAAGACTCGGATCCGTTCCCTACGCCAGAAATCGATGAGAAAGATGTGGTGGTTATTAAGGAACGTAACTTCACTGATGTGATTGAGAATAACCAATACGTTATGGTTGAGTTTTACGCGCCTTGGTGTGGTCATTGTCAGTCTCTTGCTCCTGAGTATGCTGCAGCTGCGACGGAGCTGAAGAACGACGGTGTCGTTTTGGCTAAAATCGATGCGACGGAGGAGAATGAGTTAGCTCAGGAGCATAATGTTCAAGGCTTCCCAACTATTCTTTTCTTCATAGATGGTGAACATAAGCCTTACACTGGAGGAAGGACTAAGTAAGTGAACACTTCGAATCAATTGGGATTTTTGGTAATAATATAGTAATATTACAATTGTTGAATGAGATTTGATTCTGATTTTGTGATGTAGAGAAACAATTGTGACATGGGTGAAGAAGAAGATAGGTCCTGGTGTGTATAATCTAACTACATTAGATGATGCTGAGAAAGTGTTGACTTCTGGGAATAAAGTCGTCTTGGGATACTTGAACTCCTTAGTGGTATGGTTTCTCTATTGCTGTGTCTTCTCAATGTAACTCAATTCATTACATTTTCTTTGGTGAAATTCACAGGGTGTTGAGCATGACCAACTTGCTGCTGCTTCCAAAGCTGAGGACGATGTGAATTTTTATCAAACAGTGAATCCTGATGTTGCCAAGATGTTTCAAATTGATCCCGAGTCTAAACGTCCTGCTCTTGTCTTAGTTAAGAGGGAAGAAGAGAAGATTAGCCATTTTGGTTGGTTCTTTAAAATCTTAGTTATACATTGATTTAGTGTTCTTGTTATTGGATTATTCTTATTATGTTTTGGTTTTAATCTGCAGATGGGGAATTTGTTAAGTCTGCTCTAGCTAGTTTTGTGTCTGCCAATAAGCTTCCTTTGGTCTCTGTTTTCACCAGAGAGACTGCACCTGATATTTTCGAGAGTGCAATCAAGAAACAGGTTTGTCAATGTTTTGTTTTAGTAGGATTCGTCAATTCAAATTCAGAGATGGTTTAGCTCGGCTTACTAACATTAAAGTGTTATATATTCTCTTTGCAGTTGTTGTTATTTGTAAATAATAATGAATCTGAAAAGGTTCTTCCTGAATTTCAAGAATCAGCCAAATCATTCAAAGGGAAGGTACTAACATAAGTCCAGTCTGGTTTAACTCTGTTTATTTCATATTTTGTTTTGCATCAAGACGAATTTATGAGGCAATGATGGCTCCATATTATCTTGCTACAGCTCATCTTTGTTTCTGTGGATCTGGGCAATGAGGATTACGGGAAGCCAGTTGCTGAGTACTTTGGTGCGTCTGGAAATGGTCCTAAAGTAAGTCATTTTTGTTACGGGTTTGAAAGATTACACATTTTATAAGAATCTTGAGTCCTAGATCCTTTGGATAAGCATATGCTGAATACATCTCTTATGTTGGTCTGTCACTAGCTCATTGCCTACACTGGGAATGAAGACCCTAAAAAGTACTTTTTCAATGGTGAAATCAAATCAGACAAAATTAAGGTATCTTGTTGAAGTTTCTTTCACTTCTAAATTAATGTAAAGATTGTTTGTTAAACCTAAACCTCTAATCTCTGGCAGATATTTGGGGAGGACTTCTTGAACGACAAGCTAAAGCCTTTCTATAAATCAGATCCCATTCCTAAAAAGGTAAAGCTGTTTCTTCTTTATCATTAATCTCCTATGGTCTTCTCAGCTCATGTAACATCCTGAACTTAATTTTGGTGGCTATAGAATGATGGAGATGTGAAAATAGTAGTTGGAGATAACTTTGATGAAATCGTACTGGACGATTCCAAAGATGTGCTTCTCGAGGTAATCTATTGTATTATAATCCATCAGTAAACCGATATGGATTCAAGCCTTGTCATCACATCAATACTTTGTTCTCAAAACAAAAACTCAGGTCTATGCACCATGGTGTGGCCATTGCCAAGCCCTTGAGCCAATGTATAATAAACTCGCCAAGCATTTACGAAGTATTGATTCTCTTGTCATTGCCAAAATGGATGGGACAACGAACGAACATCCAAAGGCAAAGGTAATAACAAACATATCAAATATACATATCTAGGATCAAAGCCTCAAGAGTTCAAATTTCTGGATTTGTAGGCTGAGGGGTTCCCTACTATTCTCTTCTTCCCTGCAGGCAACAAGACTTCAGAGCCGGTAAGTTCTGTTTCCCCTGGCTGCAACGGTTCTGTCTTCATAAATTTCTCTGAAACTGACAAACTTGTGTCTTCTTTTTTTGTTTGTTGTGTGTGGAACAGATAACTGTAGATGCAGACAGAACTGTGGTTGCATTTTACAAGTTTTTAAGAAAACACGCAACGATCCCATTCAAACTGGAGAAACCAGCATCACCCGAATCTACTAAAACGGTCGAGTCCATACCAAAAGTAGAAACTACCGAGACCAAAGAATCACCAGATATCTCAACAAAGAGTAGCCAAAGTAAGTTAATGAAGGACGAATTGTGATCCATAAGAGTATTGAGTTTATATATACATCTCTCCTTAAGGTATATGTAATATCTCAATTGTTTCATTATGAGTTTGAGAGTAGAAAAAAAACATGGAGAATAAGTAATTTTAGTATTCCACTCTTTTGATATGTAGTTTCAACTTTTCTAAATTTAGAATGTAAAAACTTATTAGAGTGATACACTGAAATAAGTATCAAAATCACATCAATACAAATTTAAGCATACCAAAACCTCATATAAAACAAGAGTTTAAAATATATATTAATAAGTTAATGAGTCTCATTTTACATAAATTAATTGTGGTGTAGTTGACTCTTTTATAATTTTCCTTTTTTTACTAGGTTATATTAAAATATGATCTATTGATAAACAATAAAAATAAAATAAAAAAGAAATAAAAAATAGGAAAATATGAAAGCTCAAAAGTTAGGCATGAGTTTAGGTGGGAAATCAATTCTCAGTGCTATTCATATCAACTTTAGCTTAAATAAAATGACTTTCCTATATATATTCTTAGCCCTAGACATTCGGTTCAGTTTGTTCGGTTTATCGAAAACCGAACCAAACTAGATCGGTTTCGATTTATTCGGTTTTACTTGAGTAAATCGATCGAAATTTTTTTATTTTTAATTCGGTTTTCGGTTCTGTTCGGTATGAATTAATATTTGGTTTATTCGGTTAACCAAATAATAGTCAAAAATCATATTTCAGTTCGGTTTATTCGGTGTAAATTAAACCGAACAACCCGAATAAACCGAACCGAAAAGTGAATTTTCAGATTTATTCGGTTTATTTGAGTTAATCGGATTGAATTCGGAAATATTTTTTTAGCCAAAACCGAAGCGAATAAACCAAAAACCGTTTTTTTTTTTGTTTTTCTTCGCAACTAATTTTTGAAAACCGAACAAACCGAAAAACCGAACTGTTTGGATAAACCGAATGCCCAGGGCTATATATTCTTCAATAAGATTAAGTGTCATTCACCATTCAAAGAGGATTGAATAGAATATTTGTAGAAGATGATGAAGATCTGTTTAATCACTACATCTCTTTTATTAATAGTATCCGTTGCGATTTCTACTGAAGATATTTCTCCGGCTTTATCTCCGCCGCAATCAGAAACCGAAATGTCTCCATCTCCTTCACCATCGGACTCTGAAACATCTCAGTCTCCCACGATTTCTGATGATTACATTAATCCTTCTTCTTCTCAGTTTCAGGAAGCTAGTGATATCAATCACACCGAAGACATTACAAGAACCTCAGGAGGCGGAGGAAAGAAAACCGTTATCGCGGTTGGAGTGATCGCAGCGGCGAGTGTGGTTTGCGTCGGTGGATATGTGTTGAAGAAACGGCGAAGTAACATTAGTCGAGCGCGTGATGGATACGCTTCGAATGAGATCTTCTGAAGTCAGATACAACTCAAGAACAACAACACAATCCAACAAATTAAGGCATAAATAGAAGAAAAAAAACTTAAATAATTATTACTCAAATGTTAGCAAAACATTTTTAGATTAAACAGATTATAACACACTCGCGAAAATATATTCAATATATATTTTTAGCTATATATATATATTTAATATAAAATAGAATTAGAATGTGTTTTACAAATTTTTATTTTAAAATGTATTGATATTAAATATTATATTGTAGTTAAATTATATTATAAATAATATATATTTTTTGGACAATATAATTATATATTCAAATATTCTAGATCCATACAATTTAATACAATTTAATAACAGTGTCTGTATTTCGAAGATTTTTAGGAATATGAATTTATAATTTTTATTATGACATATGTGATAAATCGTTTTAAATAAATTTATAAATAAATATATATAAATAATGTAAAATTATAACTAATATAAACAGTTAGAATCTCATAATAGAGTCAGTTTTTATTTAATACTACTTAAATAATAGTATTAAATACAACACAATTATGAGAATTAAAGATAATAATTATAATATGTGGACGAAGAAGACACTTGAAACAAAAACTAATTAACCTCTAGATTACGTGCACAACACGTTTCAGTTCTTAAACTGACAAAAACCTGCACAAGTAGAAGAGTAGTTGTAGTGTAAGTAGTAGTCACTAGAATACAAAAATTACAAAAATGAGTGTTTATGTATTGAGAGAAGATTACAACAAATGTTTAAAAAAAAACACAGAGAATTAAAAGCAAATGAGACATAAGTCTTTGTTTTATGTAATGTCAAAATGAAAACACCACAAAACTAACAACGAATGCAGTCATTTGCTCCAAGAAATGAAATCAATCATTGACTTAAGGCCCATTAATATTTACAGGCCCAAGTTCTGGACCCATGAGACTTAATGTTGTTAAAATAATACATTTTGTTATTGGGCCCATAACACGTTTTTTTTTTTTACTTTAATTACTCCTCTTAACGTCAATTCTTTCTTATCCTCACCAAATTTAGATTATAACTAATTCTATTTTGATAAGATTTATTTTCTGTTCACCTTACTAAAAATGGTAAAAAAAAAACAAAATTACTCTTATCTTTAAAACTAAATTAACATATAAAAACCCTAAACCATATCATAATTTTCCAACACACAAACATTAAGTTCAATATCTTACAATACAAAAAGAAATTAAAACTGAAGAAAATGGCTTCATCAAGATTTCAACTTGTTGCTCTCTTCATCATCTTCTCTCTCGTTATTACTGCTCAATCCCAAGGTTTACATTAATTCCTAAATGATTTATAAACTTTTACTAAGGAACATTTCACAAAATTTGTTTTCTTTTTTATATTTATGAACTAATAAACATGTCTCATAAAAACAGAAAAAGAAGTAATAATAGATGGACCATGTCACTTAAGAGGAACATGTAACAGTGACAGTGACTGTGACACACATTGCCATAGAGGAACTGATCAGACAGCCATGGCTGGTCACTGCCTCTTCGGAAAAGGCTTACCTGTTTGCTGTTGCTTATTTGATTAATCATCTTTTTATATATATATATTCATCAAGTCTCCATCATATATTCATAAACTAATGGTGTAAAGATAAATAAAAATGTTACATAATATAATTATAATTTGTTTTCTTGTTTGCAAACCATATCAGCCATTGAAACCTACTCATCAGCCACTGGTGGGTCAACCCAACGACCATGTTCTTTGATCAGACCGATCAAAGCATCTGTTGCCTCTGTCATGGCAATCCCACGCTTCACTACCGTCTGTTCAAAATCGAAAGCTTAGAGATTTATAAACACTAATGAACCTAAGAACATATAAAGGTATTACCTTTCCGACATAAAGATCGATTTTTCCAGGAGAACCACCAACATATCCAAAATCAGCATCAGCCATTTCTCCTGGTCCATTCACAATGCAACCCATGATTGCTATCTGCCATTAGTTCAATCCTTCACTTTATTCAACATCAAAAAACACAAAACTTTTCTTGAATACAAAGTTAAAGATTCGAGTTTTAACCGAAACACCAGGCAAATGTGAAGTCTTTTCTCGAATCTCCGCGCTGATTTCTTGCAAGTCGAAAAGCGTTCTTCCACAAGATGGGCATGATACATACTCCTACAATGATTTCATAGGTTATTTACTTGACAAAGAACATATAGATAGATTCTTTTGAATTTTTACCGTCTTAGTGTTACGCATCCTGCAGCCTTGTAATAAGTTAAAGGAAGTATTCCTAAGGAAATCGAAATCTTGGTCAGGTGCTTCAAGCATAACACCATCTCCAAGTCCATCTACAAGAAGGGCTCCAGCGTAAGTCCCTGCGTGAATCACCAATTCATCTCTGCAATGTACACGAGAAGTGATCAACCATAAGACCATAATTAGAGTATTCCATTCACAGCATGTAATCTTATGAGTCATAATTGGAACTACCTGTGAATTCCAGTTGGGAACTTAATGTGGTGAATAACAGGAAAGTTAACTGAATTCTCCGATAGGAACTCGAATAGCCTACAAATTCAGGAAAAAAAAGAACATCTCCTTAACTGAATAAAGATCATAACTTTCAAACTCAGTAAAGAGATTAGATAGTGAGAATTTTCGATTATTACCTTCGAGCTGCGTGGACTCTGCTAACTTTATCTTCAGTGAAGGGTAGATCATGGAGAATCATAGTAACATCGATTGTTTTAAGTATTTCAAGCTCCTCATATGGCTCATCACCTCGTAGAGATACAACCAAGCGTGTACCTGAAATAACTAAAAGTAAGAAATACCAAAGCGCGTTATAATGGTTTTTTTCCAGGTGAGTTATCATCAGGTCACCTTCGGGGAGAAGCTTGTAAGCACCACTAGATAGTTCCTTAAGGTTAACAAGAACCATTGCATTGGGTAATGGCTTTGTGAGTTGTTCTGATAAAGGTGTTATTACTCCCATACTGACATCGATCAACCGTTTAAGAGCCAGACGCTGTTAAACAGAACTCAAAAGAGTTTTTACTCAGCCATGTCAAATCTTAAAGTATGTGATATGGAGAAAGAAAAGGTGATTCTTACAGCCATGTGATCATCTACAGGTGGTAGCTCTCTTAACAAGATTGAATCAACAGTTGCTAGATCCTATACAAGCATTACTCGAAAAAGTAAGAACTAAGAACCAATATCATAATCACAGTGAGACTAAGTCTCTCATGAAAATCATATCTCACCTTGAATGGCATCCCTACAACAAGCTTAGTAGCAAGTGATCTGTAGAGGAGTTCAGGTGCCTATAGAGAAAGCGAAGTAGTGAGTGGAAAGACAAGAAAATGATCTGTTTTAATCATTCAAAAACACAAGAATAAAAGAGAAAAGTATTCACCTTTAGTTGATCCAAAGAAATCGACATCAGAACAGAACCATCACGGTGAAGGACACCTCTATAATCAACCTCTTCTCCCTATAATTTTCAAAACATATCATTTCGAAGTTCTTCGATACTTGAAAGCGACATCATGAAGTACAGTCTTACCTCTTTTTGTACAGGTAGATCACCGGTCCTACGCTGAAAATCAAAGTAATGCCTATGCTTTTCTTCAAAAGGAGCCTAATACACAATGATTTGGATCAGTAGTATAAAATGGAAACTATATTAGAGAAGCATCTGAAAAAAAAGAATCATTCATACAACGCCTTGTTGAAGTTCAGCAGCTTTTGTCCCTAGGTTAGCCAATCGCTTGCAAGGATCTATCTCCTCTTCTGGTGGCTCAGTCAGTGAAACTCTTATTGTGTCACCGAGCCCATCCTGTGATTACAAACAATCATCATTATATATGTTAAAAGAAAGATCTTTACTGTATGTAATGAGGTACCTGAAGAAGTGTCCCGATTCCAATGGCAGATTTCATCCGTCCATCTTCGCCTTCTCCTGCCTCAGTAACTCCTAAATGCAAAGGATAATCCCATCCTTGAACATACATCTCAGCCACAAGTAAACGGTATGCTTGGACCATGATCACAGGGTTGCTCGCTTTCATTGAGAAAACAATGTTATGATAGTCTAGTTTCCGACATATTCTTGCAAACTCAAACGCAGATTCAACCTATGTGACAAAACTCAGATCAGACAACAACATTACATGTATAAGAAACAATACAAAGGCTTTATGAACTTTTTTACCATTCCTCGTGGAGAATCTCCATAATAGCTCATGATACGGTCAGAAAGACTTCCATGATTTGTCCCTATACGCATAGCTCTCCCGTATTTTTTGCATTTCTCAACTAAAGGAGTGAAGACCTAAAAGAACAGTAACAACACCATTAAGTAAGACTTAACAAGACAAGTGAGACAAAGTCTTCCTTGCACCTGCTCGATATGCTCGAGTTCTTTCTGATATTCATCCTCTGTATATTCTATTGTCTCAAACTGGGCTCGTCTGTCCGCTGCAAAAGCAAAAACTCATTCATTCTCAAGTTAAAGAAACAAGTGAGAGAAACAAAAAAACATACCAAAATTTCCAGGGTTGACACGGATCTTATCAAAGCATTCAGCAACTCGCAAGGCTACAGTAGGGGCAAAATGAATATCTGCTACCAACGGTATATTGTAACTGTAACCAAGAACCAAAACACCAAATCAGTTTCATACTATTCAAACAAACATAGAGAAGAAAACTGAGTATTGGCTATCAACTTACTTAAGCTGAATAAGTTTATCTTTAATTTCAAAGCACGCATCCGCTTCTTTCTTCCCTTGAACAGTTATCCTCACAATATCTGCTCCTCTATCCGCGATTCTCATAACCTATAATTACAAAACCAACAGCATTAAATCTCTACCAATATCAATGGAAGAGTCATAAACTTGTGAAATCAAAGCAAATAGATTAAAGGGCAGAGATGAAGAAACCTCATTAACAGTTGCAGCAACATCTTTTGTATCCGATGTAGTCATAGTTTGAATCCTTATCGGATGTTCGCTTCCAAGGGCTACATTTCCAACCATAACAGTACAAGTCTTCCTTCTCACTGTTTTATGCAATGACTCACAATATTTCTGTCTTGGCACTACAAAACCAATACAATATACAATCATTCATTCTAATCAAAAAATCGGAAAAAAGCTAATTTCTGAATGAATCTACTTATGGTTATACCTAAGAGAGGGCTTCCTTCTGATGCAGGTTGAAGCTCAGCTAAATCAGAACCTTGGTTTGAATTTCGGATAAACGAAACTCTTCTTCTAGTAGATGTTAGAGTTTTCAGATCACAAATTCTCACAAAATTCAAGCTTTTACCAAACCCGAGTTTCGAATCCGGGATCTTAACCCCGGAAACAGGAGCTGGCAATACTCCAGTCACCATTTTCTGAATGAATCAAAGTAACTCTGCATAGTAACAGAAAAAAATTAGCTGACTTTATTTTTTTTTAAATCCAGTTTGGTTACTCATAAAAATCAGAACTTTTTTTAGCTTCAATTCTGATTCTAAAGCAAAAATCAACAAAGACACAACAAAATTCAGTAAAAACAAGAATTATCCAACTAAATCATCTTCGTTCCCAGATGAAATTACACAGAAACTAATAAGAGAAAAAGGATAAATTTCGTGTAGATTAAAGCAGACCTAAGAACTAATACTACAAAAATGAGAGAATTCTATAGGAAATGTATGAAAACAGTACCTAAAGACGAGCAAAGAAGACGCAATTGAGAAACCAATGTTCAAAGGAATAAAAATAGAGAAGAGAATGTTCCAGGCGAAGCAAATTTGTGGTGAGAAGAGTTTGAGAGGGATTGATTTTTCAGACTAAGCATGAAAAACTAGGTGGTGAAATAAACTGAGGATAATAACGTTTTTAGACTAGAATCAGCCAAGAAGAGACCAATGACATGTGTTCAACAGAAGAAGAAAATAAATTAGAAACTTGAGGACCTATATTTGTCATTTCTTCAAATTTGAGCCTGTAACTTTATACATTTTACAATAACTTCCTGTAGTAATTTTCTTTTTAATCCCGAATTAAATATTTTTGGATTTGGAACATTTAATAAACTATTACATTATTTTGATTTTCTTCCCTAATGTACAATTTCTAAGAATTATTTACCAAATTCCAAAAAAAATATAAAAATAAAAGCTACGAGATTACATTGTAAATTCCCATAAATTCATTTCCCAAATAGACCAATAATATAAAAAAAATATTATTAATAACTGATCTCCACAGGGTAGGGTTATTTTAGTATTTAACCGAATAAACAGACAGAACCTTAGTACTACTTACTTTTATGTCTTACATTATAAAGAAATCCTATTACTTATAGATTTTTTTTATTTTTTTAGTCTGCCAATATCATTCATTTCATTAAAGCCCAATTAAGATTACATGGATTTGAAGTAAACATTACAACAAGACCCATGGCCCGAATTATACAGCTGCATGATATTACACGTGTCACTAGGATCCTATTACTTATAGATATTTCTATTTAAAGCCCCTTAATTAAATTTAACGACATTTTTCACCCCTCCACTGAAAAAAAAATCAAATTCAAAAATCAATTTGTATACAAACATGTAAACAATACAAAATAACATGGCAATTATCTATTACTTTCAATAAAAAAAAACAAAGACACCAAGCAAGGTCAAGTAGAAAAATCGTATATATCAAAAGCTTTTTAGTTAGGATTTGAGGTTTCAGAGATCCCATTAGCATCTTCTTCTTCAATCATTAAGGAAGCAGCCTTACGTTTGCACCAACAAAAATACTCAGGAACTTGACCATCTTCTCCAATGACCCATGGATGCTCAGAAACATTCTTCAGTGTCAATCTCTCACTCGGATCTACAAAACCATACACAATATACTAAGACTCTAAATCTTTACTTTATATAGTTTTTAACTATACAACAAAAGTGGATGGTAATAACTCACTTTTACAAAGAAGACCTTCGATCAAATCTCTTAGTAGAGGATTCAATCCATCCGGCAATATCAAAGGGTTGTTAACAATCTATAAGATGAATCATGAGAAGGTTATCAGATTTTTCAATGAGATATCTTGAGGTTCCAAGGAAAAGCATTAACCCTACCTTATCGTAGGTGTCTTGAAGAGTATCAGCAAGAAACGGGTATTGTCCAAGTATCATACAATACAATGTAACTCCCACTGCCCATGTATCAGCAGCTCTGCCACTATATGTTATACCTGATACTGTTTTCGATCCCCCGCCCCAATAAACAATAGATATTGTTGATTCTCTATAAACTAATGAGTTAAGACCCAGCTTAAAGAGATTAGAATGGAACCTGACCTAAACAACATTCTGGAGCAGTGAAGACTGGTGTCCCTGGAGATCGACGCAGTTGATCATCATCATCCTGTAACAACAATAGATCAATGCTAACACTCAGGTCACAAGCTACATAACCATAATTAACAAAGTGTAAATATTCACATATGATTTATTACCTTGAACACTTGGCTGACACTGAAATCTCCTATCTTCACTGTACCACTACTAGTAACCAGTAGATTGTCGGGTTTAATGTCCCCGTGAATTACATTCTGTTTTTTTAACACACAGAAACAGTATTAGGTGGTGATGAACCATGAAGTGAGAGAAGCAAATGAAGAACATACATGAGCATGAAGATACATCAGGCCAGCAACTATATCCCGCAGATACTTTCTAGCAGTTACCTCTCCAAGAGCACCCGGTGGTCCAGAACCATCATACACCCATTTCCCATCAACATATTCGAGAACTAAGAGACAAGGAGAAAGATAAGAATAAATAAGAAAAGAGGCTCTTTCCATGACGAAAAATATCGAAACAGCAAAAAAAGATAAAGGAGAAGAAGTACCCATGTAAAAACGATCAGTTTCAGGGTCATCTATCACCTCAATGAGGTTAACAATGTTAGGATGCTCCAGAATTTTCATAATCATAACCTATAAGTAATAAGATAAAAGATTGTAAACATAACTACCTTGAAAATGTAACCAACAAAAATGTTGTTAAGCAAAAACAATGCAGGATACCTCACGAAGAACATCACTCATAGCCGTCTCTGAAGGTGCAACCCTTAGCCTTAATAACTGTGACTTGTGAAACGCCTTTATAGCATAATACTGGCCGTCTAAAGTGCTTCGATATAAAACCTGATTTAAATGCAAAAAAAGGATGCTTTCGGAGAATATACTTAAGGATTGGATAGTATTGTAAATAAGATTCACACTTACCACTTTACCATAGCTACCAGCTCCAATTTTACGTACACGAACATACTCATTGATCATTTTTTCACCATTTTCATCCTAAATATCAAACAACAAATAAACATTAGTTTCTCTAAATATCAAATAAATAAGCATAAGACACACTTCTAAAGAAGCAATATTGATATGAGAGATAGGCACAAGAAGTCACTTACCTCTCCACGAATAAGTTCATTAGTTTCTCTCACTGGAATGTGCCTGCAGATTAATCCATTATCTAATTTATATTTCAAAATTTCCTCAGATCGTTTAGAGCGGCTCTTTTGCTCTACTTCTTCTTCATCTACTTCTTCTTCTTCTTCATCTCCTCTAGCAGTGCTAGTTACATCACTATCACATGAATTTGTATCATCTTCATAAGGCTTAGGTGATTTTCGGGTTCTACTAGAATTACCAAAGCATCCAAAGCAACCAAAGGTACGGGCAAACGATAAACTATCACGAAACATGATCTACTTCTAAAAACAAATTACTCCGCAAAGTTAGATGAAATATGAACTGCTCACAAGTAAACTGAGAAACCTGTACAAAAACAAAAGTAACATCACAATTAAACACAACACAAGAAGCCTATGTACTAATCGAAATCTTACCCGTGGTAAAAGGGTTTAAGAGGGCTTCAAGCCCGATGACTTAGACTATTCCAAAGGATGCCATTCAGCTAGATGAACAATACAAATTGATACATCATAACCATTGCAATCAAAACACAACATTTCTAAAAACTTCAACCTTATACAGAAGTTTTATATATGTTTATATCAATGCCTCGCCTTCTTTACAAGATCAACAACTCGTTGACCCCCCCAAAATTAAAGAGCTACAGAGCTTCAACAACCGACAATAAAGTCAAGATGAACTACAGTGTTCTGCAAGAGAGAGACAAATCCACATTAAATTTGCTAACAACAACAACGACTAATGAAGGGTTTTTAATAAAATTAAAAATAAACACGAATCACATTACATTGTATGTATGTATTATTATAGCTTTCTCAATCCAAAATAGTCAACTCAGATTAAGAAAAATTAAGAGCAAATAGAACTATACAAAAATGTAAACAATGCAAACAAGGTGAGAGACAACAACAACAAAATACTAAAAACGGTAGCTTCATGAATCTCTCTAACTTTAACCCTAATATTGAAATCGGATGCAACAGAATAAACCCAGAAAATAAATTCAGGAGATCTAAGAATTCGATAATGGAAAAAAAATAACAGACAATGAAAAAAAAGAGAAACTTACAAATAAAACTGATTTAGAATTCGATCGGAACAGAGGAAGACAATAAGAAGAAAAAAAATTGATTTTGGAACGCAAAGGAGAAGGGCTCTCAAGAGCTTTGGAAGCCTTCGATTGATAAAGTTTCTTCTATTATTTTTAGGGTTTTAAATATATATATATTTATATATTTTGTCTATTTTTAAAAAATGAGTTTTTTTTTTTTTTATAT
>KE156431.1:4424-17626 GCA_000411055.1 Leavenworthia alabamica
TTTCAGGGTTGTTTATAAGAAGTTAATTCTCGGTTAGTTGGTGATTTGCATTTAAAGAAGGATTTGGCGAGAACAAGAAGTCAACCAGTTGACCAGAACCTTAGTGAAGGTCGGGTTTTACAGTTTATTTCATCTGGATCGATAATTTAAAGAGAGAAAAATATGTGAAAGCTTGAAAAAGAGGAAGAAAAAAAAAAAGAATAGAGTAGTTTCTATGACATTTGAGGAATCCATTTTGTCTATTTTGAGATGCCTTTTCGAATTCGTAGTAACATAAAAAAACTGAGGGAGAAGAAAGGAAAGAGTAGTAATATAATATCTTTTGGTACTTTTTTAAATTTATTATAAAATGTTTTAAAAATTTTGAATAAAATTAGACAGAAGTGAAACAGTAAGGAAAAAAATAAAAAAATAACACCTGGTGTCTACGTAATGTGTCATCAGCAGGAGAGAACAGATTAATCAAATCTCAAGCATCACACCGTCATATCTTATAAAATTTATAATCGGCTCAAAAATATACCTGACCCATTTCAAGGTATTGGGCTTTCTTTCAATCTCTCTTACACTCTCCGGCTAGTAAGAATTACTGATATCTGATAAAAACACGACAGCCAAGTGCCAGAAGGAACGAATAAAGAAAAATGGCTTCCGGTTTTTCACCTACGACGGCGGAGCTATGTCCTCTAACGGATGAAGAACTAACTCTAACAGTTAACTGGAACGGCAAAGAATATACCGTCCGAATCTGTGCTGATGATTCAGTAGCTGAGCTGAAGCGTCGCATCTGTCTTCTCACCAATGTTTTACCGAAACGCCAAAAGATTCTTTATCCTAAGATCGGAAATAAACTCTCTGATGATTCTCTTTTGCTCTCTATGATCTCCTTTAAACCTTCGCTCAAGATGACAATGATTGGGTTAGTTTTTTTTTTCTCTTTCTTCATCTTCTCAATTGCTAAAAGTTTAAAACCCTAAATGAATTTGTTGTCAACAAATATAAATTTCGATCTAAATAATATCATATAGTAATAATTACTCATTGATTTGTATACGTTTGGTGGTTAATCAATAAAATTCATTGAAGCATGACTATCTGAGGAAATAAAAAGTGAAATCTTAATATTAATTCATTTGTTTGAATCGATTTTGGTGAAAGGGCTAGTCAATGGCTACACTCGCCCAAGGATTAGTCAGGTCAGAGTCCGGTAGATTTTGGCTTTTTTTCTGTTCCATTGAATGTAATACTAATAATGATCATTCTATTAGAATCAATTTTGGTGGTTAGTGAATGAAATCCATAATGCATTGAATAATGATAGTAGAATTCGCTACAAATATCCATGATTTGATTCAATTTGGTGAGCGGCTACACTCACCCAAGAATTAGATAGGTTAGAGTCAGGTTGGTTTGGGCTCAGATCACCTCTTGTTACAACAACAAAAAATACAATGATTGAAATTCATATTGCATTGAAGCATGAAAAGAAATAATATGAAAGTCATTATAATGATCTATAGATTTGAATCAATTCTGTGAGCCAGCTACTCGATTGCTTTTGGGTTTTGGATTTTCAGTACGACTGAAGATGATATAATAGTGGATAAAGCAGAATCTCCTGAAATTGTTGATGATTTTGAGATTGGTAAGGAAGAAGCTGTAGACATTAAAGACAAAGAAGTAAATAAGCAGAAGCTGAAAAGAAGAATTGATCATTATAATGTGAGTTTAGATGTCTTAGTAAATGTTAACTATCACTTTGTTCTAATGTTTCACTCCACATCTTGCATTATTTGCAGATAAAACTTCGATCCCCATGTCGTAAAGGAAAGAAACTCCTTGTTTTAGATATTGACTACACATTGTTCGATCACCGATCCACAGCAGAGAACCCACTACAGCTTATGCGTCCTTGTAAGCACATATGCTCTTACTGTGGCAGCTTAATTTTCCTTTCTCTGATGTATATTCTGGTTACGTAATGTAGATCTCCATGAGTTTCTTACTGGGGCATATGTAGAATACGATATAATGATATGGTCTGCTACCAGGTGATGTTATTTCAATTTTGCTTTTATCTGCTTGTAGCTTTTGTTGCATGTATTCTGAAATCCAATACAATTTGGTCAGCTTTGCTGATGCTATTATTCACTTTGGTCCTTGCAGCATGAAATGGGTTGCATTGAAGATGACAGAACTCGGAGTACTGAACAATCCTAACTACAAGGTCACAGCCCTTCTGGACCATCTTGCAATGATCACTGTACAATCAGACTCTCGTGGGATTTTCGATTGCAAACCGCTAGGATTAATATGGGCACTATTTCCCGAGGTATTCATATCCTATTCGATTTCTCCCATTTAAAAAAATTTATTATATTTATTTGTAACTTCTGGGTTCTATTCTGACTTTTCGCAGTTTTATAATTCTGAGAATACGATAATGTTTGATGACTTACGGAGGAATTTTGTGATGAATCCTCAAAACGGTTTAACGATCAAGCCATACAGGAAAGCTCATGCAAACCGAGATAAGGATCAAGAGCTTCCAAAACTGACTCAGTACCTTCTCGCAATATCAGAGCTTCAAAATTTGAGCTCCCTAGACCATAGCAGATGGGAATCATTCTCCCCAGACAACTTCAAAAGGCGCAGACAAGAATAACCTAAATATTATTCGGGAGTTTTAATTTAGTTCTATGTGACATTTTTGCTTACTTTAAGAACGATATGACTTTTTAGTTGCATCATATGTTCAATTTTCCATAGGAACATCAGACTCAAAATATTCCTAAAGATCAAATTTCTGATAAATGGTGCGAGTTTGGTTTACACAGATGAACAGAACAAACAACAATTAAGACAGCTTACATCACTACACGTTTTACAAGGAACATTTTCTTCGGAGTTCAGACACATACACAATACAAGCTCGATATAAGGGATACCTAGAATGAAGCTAGTATAGGATTGCAGTCTATTGAGGAGACGACATGAACAAATGAGTAAATAATATCTTATCATAAATACCTGATATGCAGAAAGACAGACCGGACCGCCTCTGATGAATCCCTTGTTTCATTGCTAATCAAGATGTCAAACAAAGATAAAAAACTAAGAACCATAAGCACAAACCCAGCAGCTACATATGCGATAAGGAAAGATACATAAGCTGGCCTGAAACCATGATTCATGAAGACAGATCAAGCTCAAGCCAAAGTATATGCGGCAGGAACTTTAAACCCTTAGGGTTTCAAGGACATATTTGTGAACTGTGACTCTAGATCTCTACTCTTAGAACGCTGGTGGCTAGATGCTCCTTGTTTTATTGTCTGCTGTTGGTGCTCCTGCTCGTGTTGTAGCTGGTATAAAGCTCTTAGCCTCACAATCTCTTTCTCCAATACTTCATGTTCTACTGCAAAAAAAGAAGCGTAAGTTACAGTTTACTCCATGCTTAGAAGCTTCGTACTAGCGTATCATTTTAGTTTGAAATATCGTAGCATTCCAATTTCAGTACGTAGGCCACTTTAGATTAATGTCCAAGAAAGAATATAAGAAAGAACATAAGCGTATCATTTTAGTTTGAAATATCGTAGCATTCCAAGTACAAGGTTTTGGTGTTTTTATTTGTGTATATATAAGCGTGTATATCTCCTTCATCTGGCCGCCAGAGAAAAAAGAAGAAATCTCCAGCACCTACGTCCAAAGCTAATCCCAACTGTAAGAGACTTTGCAGATGGTGGGTCAGATAAGTGATTTCGTGATTGTGGCAAGCCATGAGGGTGGTGGGAAAACAAAGCCAGAGTAATCGGAGTTGTAGAAGAAAATGACAAGACGGAACAAGAAAAGAAAAGAGGAGAGAGGGAAAGGATGAAGAACAAACCGGCAGATCGGTTTTGTGAGGGTAATTCCAGTTAAGGGAGAGAGCTTAGATCTCAAGTAAGGAGTCTCTGTAAAGATCAAATTGCCAAGAATCCATAGCTACTGATGGAGCTTTAATAGGAGTTATACTTATGCATGTTGCTCTCTTGTCAAGAAACAGCAGAAACTGTCACAACCAAGAAAAATCCTTACATACAGCTTCGAGATAGCTTATGCAAGGCAACACTTGGAGGACGAACTGTTGTTTGATCTGATTCAAACTTGGTCAAGTTATTTGTGGTACTACATGCTCAAGATTCAACTGTAGGAATGCAATTACAACAGTTTGTTGTTGAATTATTTGCGTGTTTCTGAATCATATTTGATTAGAGTAAATAGTTTATGGTTTTGTTTGAAAAACGAGGTTGAATTTTGACGAAGCTCAGCAAGATCATTCATGAGGCATGGATCTATGTCTCAGTTGATGCAGAACCAAGTTTGAAATCCATGTTCAAACCGTAACCGTAGCATCTCCCACAAGTTAGGCTAAGATGAAGACAAGAGAGTGTACTATACCTACGAGTTACATATAATAATTAACTAAATTTGTTTGATGTGTATTAGTATTTTACGAATATATAAAAAATTTTAAAGAAAGAATCAGTGTTTAGGATTGAAAATTAATATGAGAATTTTAATGTTATGCGTGATTTAATAGTTAAATATGTGTTTGTGAATCGGAGATGCGAGAGAACTGCAAAGAATCTGCAAGGAGATATCCTTGTAGTTGTGTGTTGGCTTATGGACACGGGTTTGCAAGTCAACAAGGATTCTCTGACGACCACCAAGAAAACGTGTGGGAAGACGTTCTTGGCATTAGGGTGTTTGGGCACTAGGGATCCGATACGCACGAATGAATGGTGCAGGATGATTGCTCCGACACTAGGGATCTGATACGCATGAGTGAGTGGTGCGGGATGACATGCCTCGGCACTAGGAATCCGATATGAACGAGTGAGTCGTGCGAGATGACATGGTTTGATACTAGGGATCCTATACACTAGAGTGAATGGTGCGGAATGACGTGCTATGGTACTAGGGATTCAATATATAATGGTGTGTGAAGACGTGCTTCGGCCCGATACGCACAAGTGATGAGCACAGAATTGTTTTATGTGTGTGTGTCTCGTGAACACACGATTGTTTGCTAGTCTTAGGTTTAGACTTTGTAATGGTGTAGATATATACGTATGTGGGAAATTCGTTAGCCCTAAGGTTCATCTTTACTGAGTAATCCTATGATTGCTCACTCTTATCTTCTCTTACAGGTTTGTTAGAAAGAAGGTATCTATGTTAGTTAGTGTGTAGAGATTCTGAAAGACGCTGAAAACTTACAGTAATTTATAAGCTGCTCTTGTGCCAAACTTTCCAACCGTTTCTTAAGGGATTTGTTCTCCAAGCTGAGAATTAGATTCTGTTGATTGAGAAACTCAAGCTCGGCTGACACTTCAGAACCCTCTACTTGTAACATCTGAACGTTCCTTTCAAGTTCAGCTATGTACTGAATTTTACGAACCCGAGAGCGTTGCGCAAACTGCCTGCAAGACAAATCCTCAAGTTTGATTAAGAAGAGTAAAGTTATAACTGACCTATGAGTTTCCTTAGTCCTATATGACATATCAGCCTAATATTTAACGCAACAGATATCATGTAGAGAAGATATATAAAATCACAGATCTTTCTATAATAGAAAGCAAACGGAAGCAAAATAAACTACGTACTGTCTAGCACGTTTAGTATCCGCCTCAGAAGCAGCAGACTTAGCAAGAGAACTATCCTTTTTTTCCAAAGAGGACTTCCCAGAATTATTTATGAAATGCATAAAAACATCTTTCTTTCCGTCAGGAGCACAAGAAGCCTTTTCTGCTATATGTAAGGTACCGAAGGACCCTGATCTTGGGATAGTAGTGCCCTCCAAACAACCAGAACTACTGTTCGGGCGAGCACCAAAATCGGATAATGAATCCCATGTTCTACTTTTCGGTTTGGGAAAATGAGCCGAAGGGTAGAAGGGGACATGCTGGCCTTTGTGGTAATCAAACTCCTTGGGACCTCTAGTGCGACCGGTTAAACCGTTGTTATTATATCTACCACCATCCCAAAGTGCATAATCCACATCAAAACCAACAGGTACATCAACATATGCAAATGAATCACTTGATGATCGTCGATGACCTGCTTTCCGTACCGGCATCTCAGGCTCATCTAGAAGGTCATCAAGCCAAGAAGGCTGTTCCTCAATCAGAAAACTCTCAGATGAATGTCGATGATGACTGATATTTCCTTCTCCCGGCTTCTGTACGGATTTGGATCCAATCAAACTATTGGGAACTATATCTATGGAGAATGTTGGACCACCAGTAAACGGACTTTTCGGAGGAAGTAAAGCCTGTTTCCCAGTGTATGCAAGATTTTTAAGATTCTGAGACTCCTTTGAACTTGCCATCTGCATAAAATAAAATAAACATAATCTTACTCAAAGAAAACAACAAACTACAAGTTCAGTAACACCAAATGCACACAAGAGATATTATACAAATAAAAGATACCTTAACTGTAAGAGCAAACAACTACGAAGCCAAGGATAATATAGGAAAAAACAACACTTTGATTAGGGACGATAGAAGCAGCTCTATCAACCACGGATGAAGATGGAGTCGGCCTAAGAAGGTTACATTTGAGCCTAACCAATGTCAATATAAACACTACATTTTACCATTAAGGAGAAAACAACAAACTACGAGTTTATTGGTATATATGCACACAACATAGATACAATTAAAAGATAGCTTTCTGAAAGACAACAACTACGAAGCCCAGTTGAAAGGATAGAAGAAACAAAACATTGATTTGGGAAGTTAAAAGGAAGTTGTACCTAACAGAAAAATCAAAATGAAGTTGCATTTGAACAAGTAATCTACTACCAAACAATATCAACCTAAAGGTTACATCAAATCTTTAATGCTATCAATAAACAATACCCTGAAGAGTTTGACATTGCATGAAATGGTGAAGGTGTATGTCTAAATCCACTTCAGAAATATCTCACTATGATTCAATAGAGATTAGAAACTCAAATATGGTTATTCTTGAAGACGGTTACCATAAAATTAAAGTTCTTTTTCAAATGTAAAGTGTCATTAACAATACAAACAATATAACACAGGAATTAAGCGATAGATAAAATTTTCAATGGCGATAGAAACAATGGAATTTAAAAAGTCATACCTAAAATAATTGATAAGGAGATGAGATCTGCAAAATAAACAATTGGGAAGAGAAGATTGGTTGTTGTTCTTCCCTCTTCTTCTTCTCGTACTTCTCTGAATCTGTCTAACGTATTTTTTATTATCTGGTGGCAAAGGTTAGACGACCTTAGCTGGATTGATGAGTAAAGGACTAAAAATTAACGCAGATTTGTTTTATTTTTTTTTTATTTCCGGTAATTGTGTTATCGCGCTGTCTTAACTTGTGCTTAGTTTGTGATCTGACTTTGTGAACCAGCTCTGTCCAACCCCCTTATTTATCTCATGTTTTTTTGGTCAAAAATTATCTCATGTTATTAAAAGATAAATTTGTCAGGACAGATTGTATAGATTTCTATAATATATATGGAGAAAATTTTAAAAATCTTAGCACAACCCTTTGATTAACTTTATTTAATAAGAGTTGTGCAAAATTAACACTTTATAATTTAAGATTAATTGAAAAGCAAAAAATATGTAAACTAAAAATTTGTATAATGTCGTGCTTGGTTCTCGATACAAATAATAAATTTGAATGGAGATGATTATTGTTGAATGTTTTGTAACAATTATTAAACATTTAAATGATTCATTGAGATGAATCATTTGGATGTCCTATAAAATTAGGCTAAATATTGATATCCATTTGGATAATCCAAGTTGGATCATTTGGATGGAGATGATATATTTTTGTTTAGTTTAAAAATAAAATATAAATATAAAAATAGAAAGTAAATACAAAATCATTTTCTGTCAAAATACATAAACACAATTTTCTGTCAAAACCATGAAAAAAAAATTTTCTGCCAAAAACGCAAAAATACTGTTTTTCGTAAAAACAAACAAAATTATATTTTTCTGCAAAAACGCAAAAACATATTTTCATAAAAGACAGAAAAACGTGTAAATACTTTCCATCAAAAAATAAAAAATATGATAACACATTTTTCTGTAAATAACACGAAAATATTTTTTCGTAAAAAACTTATAAACATAATTTTCCGCAAAAACACAGAAACATATTTTTCAAAAATACAAAAATATATTTTTCAAAAATACTGAAACATAATTTGTAAAATATACAGAAATTAAATTTCTACTCAAAAATACTAAAACATTATTTTCCGCCACTTAAATACAATTTCTGACCAAAAACGTTGAAATATAATTTCTAAATAAAAACACATTAACATATTTTTACTAAAATGTAAAAACATAATTTTCAGCCAAAACGTTGAAATAAAGTTTTTTAGCCAAAAATAAGAAAAATACATATTTCTGGGAAAAACATGTAAACATAATTTCCCGCCAAAAAATAGAAACACAATTTTCCACAAAACACACGGAAATATATTTTTCTACCAAATCATAGGTTTTTTTTCCAAAAATAAATAGAAACACAATTTTCATCTAAAAACGGAAATATAATTTTATGTCAAAATTTTCAAAATATATTTTTCCGTCAAAAATATAGAAACAAAATTCTACCAAAAACGGAGAAACATAATTTTCCACAAAAAATGTGAAAATACGAATCTCTGCTAAATACACTCAAATATAATTTTCAACCAAAAATATAAAAACGTAATTTCTGGCGAAAACATTGAAACAAAGTTTCAGAAAATACAATTCAGACAAAAATATAAATTTTAGGAAAATATAATTTCAACCATAAACAAACATCAATTCTCGTGTTCTTCTATGACTTATCTAGATGAGAAATAATAATAAAAATAACAAAAAAAAACCAATATCTAAATAAGTCATTTTGATGGATTATTTAAATGAATCATTTGAATGTAAACATCAGATGTGCAACGGGCCTAACTAAGTTTTTTTT
The DNA here is from genome assembly GCA_000411055.1 of Leavenworthia alabamica. NCBI lineage: Eukaryota > Viridiplantae > Streptophyta > Magnoliopsida > Brassicales > Brassicaceae > Leavenworthia > Leavenworthia alabamica. Next base: position 13,431 of record KE156431.1, read on the forward strand.
GAACCATATATATACATTATGAGAAACAAGATTTGTTTATTGAGTTATTTATTGAGTTACTTCTGCATATATGTATCTCTAAAGTGGTTTACCATCATAATCATTTTAAGATTTTAGTTACTATTTTTTATTACGAGATCCAACTACCACTATATAATGGTAGATAAAAGAGAATCAGTAGAGATTTTAAACATAACTAATTGCCACAAGATATGGATTAATGTATACCAAATTCCAAGATGAAAAAATAAACACAATTTAGTTTTGAGGTTGCTGTTTGATCATCTAAATACACCCAAGAAACTGGTCTCACATCCTAATACACCAGTCTCCTCCTACTACGCTCGAAGATAACTTGTTCTCGATGACAATGAGTTCTGAACCCTCTAGCCAATCCATTGTTAGATTTGTAAGAGATGTAAGAATTGGGAGTATGAACTATGATTTAGATAGATTAAAGTGATTCAGAGTTTGAGAGAGAGAGAGAATATGAGAATAGGAAATATGAGAGTTTTTCTCTCTTGTATTGATTAAATGTTACAAAAGACACTAAATCAATATGTGTTTCGTGTAGTTCAGACCCTAATATATCCGTTGGCAATAGTGAAAGAGCCGTTAGAGGTCAAAATATAGCCGTTGGAGATGAAACAATTTGGACATCATTTCTGTGTTTCTCTTCTTGGGTCTTCCTTCTTTATTCTCTTTGGACTTTATGTTATTTTAATACTCCCCTTCAAGTTTGACCGTAGAATATCAAGGTTGAGCTTGAACAATGAAGACCCACCTCATTAAAAACCTCAGTGCGAGAGAAAAAGAGTATGGACTCCATGGCTAAAAGAGTCATGATCTGGGGAAGTTTATGAGTTGATAAGGCCCTGGAAACTTTGACTAGATGCAAGGATAGAAATGGGAACTTAAGTTTGTGGTAACACAAAAATCCTTGAGTTCAAAAGATAGAGTGATGACGACCGGATGGTGTCTAGCCTTGGAGGTAACTCACAAACGAGCTAGATTAAGGGATGGGAATGGATTTAAGGTGGCGGGGGAGTGAAAGACACCACAAAGTTTATGGGAGAGGTTTATATAAATCAAAGTTTTGAGCTTCAAATAAGCTTCTCACACAGTTTGATGTTTGAAACAAGTTTCTAGCAACAGGAAGGGTTTTCTTAGAGAAAAATTGTTCTTTATTGATATGTTGTAAAAAGAATACATAATTGAACGAGTTTTATAGTTGCAACTAGTCAACTGTAGGGCTTCTAGACCCAAGACACACTACAGACTCCATGGACTTGGCCCAATTACTTAAAACATAAAACAAGACTCAATGACTTAACTTAAAGAAAAAGGCTTTTAAACCCAAGGTTTAAGTGGCATACCACTCGGACCTTTCTAACTTATTAATGGGACCTAAGACAAATAAAAAATGACTCAAGATTCTTGCAAAAGAAAAACAAAACACTTAGTTAAAAACCGGATTCAAACACTCACCTTGGGGCTTGAAAAAGAAGATAGACCCATGGTGCTTTCCTTGAAGCAAAGGTAAGAAGGTGACTGGTGCCTTCATATTCTTCTCCAACTTGTAATAATCTTTATATCCTAGATCATCATCTTCTAGTCCTTGCTCTGTAGGTGTCTCTTGAAAGATCTCTTCCATGAGTAAGGTCTTCTTGATGTCTTCATGTTCCAGCAACTTGGTGAGACCTTCAATGCTTTGGTTGAATTTATATCTGGTGCTTCTAAGTCCATGCCTTGTTCTTGAACTTCTCTTAATGCTTGGCACTGGTATGGTCACTGGTTGTGCCTCTGGTTCATTGGTGTTGAGGTCCTCATCATTCTCTCCCTCTTGAAAAGGTTTTGACCTCAGAACATTATCACCTACATCATAAGGAAGCAAGTCAGTAACATTGAATGTAGGTGAGATATTGAACTCACCTGGTAGCTCCAGCTTGTAGGCATTGTCATTGACTTTCTCCAGCACTCTGAATGGTACATCTCCTCTATGTGCTAGCTTAGAGCTCCTCTGGTTTGGGAACTTTTCTTGCCTCATGTGCAACCAGACCCAATCTTTGGGTTCAAAGGTGATGGCCTTCCGTGTCTTATCCACTCTTGCCTTTACTTTGGCATACTGCTTCTCCAAGTTCTCCTTGACCTTCATGTGGATGACTTTGACATACTCAGCCTTTGATTCTGCATCTGCACTAGAGTAAACATCTTGGAGCAAAGCAATAAGATCTAGAGTAGTACAAGGGTTAAATCCATAAACAACTTCAAAAGGTGAAAACTTAGTGTTAGAGTGTCTAGCATGATTATAAGCAAACTCAACATAGGTCAAGCAAGATAACCAGTTTCTAATGTTCTTACCAACCGTGGCTCTCAGTAATGTGGATAGAGTCCGGTTTACTATCTCAGTTTGCCCATCAGTTTGGATATGGCAAGTGGTTGAAAAGAGAAGCTTGGTACTTAGCTTCCTCCACAACACTCTCCAGAAGTGACTGAGGAACTTTGTATCTCTGTCCGAGACTATGGTTCTAGGGATACCATGCAAACGGACCACTTCCTTGAAGAACAAGTCTGCTATTTTTGTGGCATCATTAGTCTTGTTGCATGGGATGAAGTAGGCAATCTTTGAGAACCTGTCAACAACTACAAAAATAGAATCCTTGTGGTTCATCTTTGGCAGTCCTAAGACAAAGTCCACTGATATATCCTCCCAAGGTTTGTTAGGTATAGGAAAAGGCAAATATAAACCATGACGATGTAACATGGATTTAGCTTGTAGGTAAGTGGTGCAAGTGACACAAAATCTCTCATTGATCCTTGTGGCACACACAACTTTTTATCCTTGAATAGATAACCTCCTTGCTGGTAGTAGTTCCCAGCTGCTGCTTGGTGTGTATCTTTGAAGGCTTCTTAAAAATCCGGATCATCAGCATATAGCCTTTTAATGTGCTCAAATCCCATTACCTTAGCATCCACGATGGTAATGAGTCCATGTCTTCCGGACAAAGCATCAGCCACAGTGTTTTCTTGACCCTTCTAGTACTTAATGACATATGGAAATGTCTCAATGAATTCCAACCATCTAGCATGCCTTTTCTTGAGTGTGGTTTGTCCTCTCAAGTGCTTGAGTGTCTTATGATCTGTATGTATGACAAACACACTTGACAGTAAATAATGTTGCCAAGTTTCAAGACTTCTTACCAGGGCATATAGTCCTTGTCATAGGTTGGATAGTTCAAAGAAGCTCCACTAAGCTTCTCACTAAAGTAAGCCACTTGTTTTCCTCCTTGTGTTAATACAGATCCAATCCCTGTACCTGATGCATCACATTATATTTCAAACATGATATAAAAGTTAGGGAGTATCAGAACTGGTTCTTGTGTCAAGCTATCCTTAAGCCTTTTGAAGGCTTCCTCCTGAGGTGCTTCCCATGTGAAGTCTGTGAGCTTCTTGATCACAGCAGTTAAAGGTGCAGCAATGGTGCTAAAATCTTTCTTAAACCTTCTATAGAAGCTCGCTAGGCTGTGGAAGCTCCTTACTTGGCTCACTGAGGTTGGTGTTGGACAGTCCCTGATGGCCTTAATCTTTTCCTCATCCACTTTAAGTCCATGTGAGCTTACTAAAAAACCTATAAAAACCAATTGATCAGTGCAAAAATTACACTTCCTAAGGTTAGCATACAAAACTTCTTGGCGTAGGGTCTCTAGGACTTGTTCAAGATGCTTTAGATGCTCTGCAAGACAAGTGCTGTAAATCAGTTTGTCATCAAAGTAGACAACAACAAACTTACAGATGTAGGCCCGAAGCACATGGTTCATGAGCCTCATGAAGGTACTGGGTGCATTGGTGAGACCAAATGGCATGACTAGCCACTCATACAGTGCATGCTTGGTCTTGAAAGCAGTCTTCCATTCATCACCTTCCTTCATCCTAACTTGATGGTAACCACTCTTTAAATATATCTTAGAGAAAAAATTGGCTCCATGTAACTCATCTAACATGTCATCTAGCCTAGGGATGGGGTGCCTATACTTAATGGTTATGTTGTTAATGGCCCTAAAGTCTACACATATCCTCCATGACCCATCCTTCTTAGGTACTAATAGGACAGGTACATCACATGGACTCCGGCTACTATTTGGCAGAGCCACTCAAGAGATCATGGATGACCAGCTGCTTGAACCGGCCCAAGTGAT